>VZUI01023547.1:0-11293 GCA_013401135.1 Cettia cetti | reverse complement strand
GTGCTGGGATGTGGGATCCGTGCTGGGCTGTGGGATCAGTGCTGGGATGTGGGATCCGTGCTGGGCTGTGGGATCAGTGCTGGGATGTGGGATCAGTGCTGGGATGTGGGATCAGTGCTGGGATGTGGGATCAGTGCTGGGCTGTGGGATCAGTGCTGGGCTGTGGGATCAGCACTGGGATGTGGGATCCGGGCTGGGATGCAGTGCTGGGCTGTGGGATCCGTGCTGGGATGGGGATGTGGGATGTGCCTGCCTGCCGTGGGGATCCCCCCTCGGTGCCCATGGGAGGGCAGCCAGGATCTCTGGCTCTGCGTCACCAGGACGGGACAGGACACAGCATCCCCTCCGAGCTCCCTTCCCAACATTCCGCGGCCACAATGTCCCCAAACGCCGGGAGAGCCCGGGAATGTGTTTTTTGGGGCCTTTCGGACTGGTTTGCTGCCTCTAGATGGCACTGACCCAACGCGCACGGCTCAGGAGCGGCGGCTGAATGACATCTTTTCCCCTCCCTTGGGTTATTTTTCCTTTAGAATCCTGTAATAATGGATGTTCAGTTTCGGCAACGAGGTGCTGATTACAGAAATAATCGATGCCATTGAGAGAAAAGAGCCTGCCCGTGCCTCGTCCCTGCTCTCCTCCGGCAGGGGCGAGCCCAGAGCTGAGCGGGGACGCGGGCAGAAGGGATGCTCAGCCCCACGGGCAAGGAGAGTTCCTTTCCCGGGTTCCTTTTCCTTCCCTGGATGCTGGCAGGGGTGTGGGAAGGCAGCAGCACAGCGGGCAGGCTCCTGGCTCCGGCAGACACCCCCTGCCCTGCCCGCAGCTATCCCCAGCACCAGCTCTGCTCTCCAAATCCCATTTTACGCTGATTTCCGCGGCCCGTGAGTCAGGCAGCGAGAATCTGCCTTAAACCCCGGAGCAAGACGAGATCCGCGGAGCTCTAGGATGCTCCGTGCACCAAAGGCACGGCAAGAGCAGAGGGAGAATTCCCAGCCCCGTGTTGGCTTGCTGTGGAGGATGGAAAGCTCCAGCTCGGGTGGGAACGGGGTACAAACAGCGTCCGGGCCCCGAGCAGCCCCACCCCGGCTCCTCCTGGGACATCCGCGTCCCCAGCACCCTCCTCCTCCCCCGCAGGGATGGGAATGTGCATCACCCAGCGCGGTGCTAGGCGCTGGGGATGATTTTGGAAAGCGAGACAGATGCTGGGATGCTCCGGGGACCTTTAGCAGCCGGTGGCCACCAGAAAGGAGCGTGTGGCTGCAGTGACCAGAGCCTGGTGGCACCGGTGGGGCCTGGCCATGGAGCAGGAGGGTCTCAGCCCCTCCCTGCCTCCCTTCCCTGACCTGGCTCCGGCCTGCATCGATTCCTCACCTGATGGAGGATAAAGCTCCCAGCAGCGCCCAGGCTGAAAGGCTCCTTGTGCTCCCTCCCGGGAAATGATCCCAACATTTTCCACTGTGACTCCTCGGGCAGTAACGAGAGAGGGAGAGCAGCGATGGGGCTGCTCAGCGCCGGTGCCCTGCAGTGGAGCAGCTCTCCAAATGTCTCTCAGGGGTCCCGTGGGGATGAGGAAGGGTTAAGGGCCTGACCCACAATATTCATCTGTAGATATCTGAAAATTAGTGTGTTTTCCTGCTGCACTTGTTGGGCAGCTTGAAAGAGGGTAGTATATTATTGTGTAGTATATTGTGTAGTATAAATAAAATAATTGAAAGAGGGTAGTATATTATTGTGTAGTATGTTGTGTAGTATAAATAAAATAATTGAAAGAGGGTAGTATATTATTGTGTAGTATGTTGTGTAGTATAAATAAAATAATTGAAAGAGGGTAGTATATTATTGTGTAGTATGTTGTGTAGTATAAATAAAATAATTGAAAGAGGGTAGTATATTATTGTGTAGTATGTTGTGTAGTATAAATAAAATAATTATTATTAATAATAAAAATGTAGTATCAATTGTGTAGTATATTAACATGTATTTGTATTTCTTAATACAAAAATTTCTTTAGCTGCCTAAAGAACAGTTTGGCATTATTTAAGCTTTATTTAATGGACAAATCAGGGGAGATTTCTGGAAATTTTGGACTATTCTCCATGCAGTGAGGGAGTGGAATACTGAATTCCCTTCTTTCCAGCACAAGTTAGCAAATGCATATTGCCTGGGCAGGAGCAGGTAATACAGTGTGGTCAGGAAACTTGTCTAAGGCAGGATCCCTTCTCCCAGGGACTGCTGCACTCTCTGCCCTGATTTCTCAGAGATGCCTGTGTCACTGTGCCTGGCTCCCTGGCTGGGTGTGTCCCTGGCCCTTTCCCAACACACCTGGCAAAAGGCAAATTCAAACTTTTGGCCACGCTCATGGTTGGTGCTGTGGGGAGGAGTCCCCAGAGTGAGAAGCAGTGGTGGCTGCTGAAATATCAGTAGAGGAGGGTTGTGAGATGTCTTCACCCTTCCCTGTAGGAGGAGGGATGGGGAGCAGCACATTCCCATCTCTCTGGTGGGTATCTGCAGCCAGAAATGCCCTGGAAAGTAAATCCTCCCTTGGGAGTGGGTTGCTGCCAATCCCATGGTGTCCTGAAGTGAAAGACCTGTGCAAGCTGCATAAAGACCTCCTGATTTTTAACCTCATCTCATGCACTTTGAGAAGGTCTGATTTATTATTTTTTTAGCTCTTGGAACTGGTATTATTGCTTTTAGCAAGAAAGAATCACTGAAATGGACATTTTCAAGGAGATTTGGGAACAGGTCATAATGCCTTTGAAAGAAAGATGGATGTTTGGTTTGGATGAAGGCTCATAAATTATCTGGGGGAAGGGTGCATCTACTGGGAAATATGAATGTGGGTAAAACATTAGCACAGCCTTCTGTTTGCAGAGTTATCAAAGCTTCCAGAAATGTTGCTTTTAGGACTTGCAGTGTGTATTTAACTCTTCCTTCAGCAAATCTTTTTGGCTTTTATTCTTATTTGCTAAGCAGTTGGCTTGTTTGGGAAGCTCAGAGGGAAGGGGTGGATTTGATGCATCTCCTGTTGCAAGGAATATGGAACTCAAGTCTCTCTTCTGGTCCTGGTAAGATCCTATTAGCTCTCCTGACTTCCAGGTCTGATTTTTCTCCTCCCTGAAGAAAAACTCATGGACATGATATGCAAAATCCTCTTTTTTTTTTCCTTCCCTCAGATTGGCAGGTTTTGGGTCAGGATGGCAATGGGGATTTCCAAACACCTCTGGGAAGGAGGGAGTGAGGTCCAGTGTCCCAAACTCACACAGGGAAAACAAATCCTCGAGCCACAGAGAGATCAGGACGAGGCAAATCAAAGTGGAGCATTCATAATGAATAGTAAATAAGCTAATGGGGGCTGCCTGTCTGCACAGGTGTAGAGCTTCATCTGGAGGCAACAGTGACATCCTGATAATGGCCTGCATTTAATAACAGGATTGAACATCCCCGTGAAGGGAGCAGGCAGGCAGCTCCTGAACAAGACAGGGTTCCCTTGTCTTATTACACTCCCACAAATTGCTTGTGAAATTGGGGCAGGCAGTGGCAGCAGGAGGTGTTATCCCTTCCCTCTTCCTGGCCACAGCAGGAATCACTGCCCTGGGAGGGTGGAGGTGACTGTGGTGGGTTTGGGGGGCCCAAAGCCCCTCTGGGGGATTGCCCCAACCCACAAACAAATGCTGGCCGCTGGGGCTGGGGCTGCCTGGAAGGGTCTGGCCAAGAGGCAGAGCCTGGCTGGGGCTGGGCTGTGCATCCTTGCAGGGGAATGCTCTCCCGGGGGGATCTCGGGCCAGGCTGTACACCAGGACCCCCCGTGCAGCCCAATTCCAGCTCGGCCGGAGTTCCAGACCCTGCCAGCCCATCCCAGCCCATCTGCACCCCGGGGTGCTGCCACAGCCCCGCTCCCCTGGAAGCACGGCGTGCTCTGCATGTGCAGACAGCCCCGGGGAGCCCGGAGGGGGGCGGGCTGCTGTGTGGGGGTGTCATCTTCCCAAATCCCCGCTCGGCCCCGCCGGGGCAGGCACAGGCAGCAAGGCCGTTCAGGGGCTCTATCAAAGGGGGCTCTGAGAGCCCGGGAACCACAGGGATGAAGCTTGATTAGCTGGGGTTGTGATCAATAATTCATGCTGGTTATTTATTATTTGTTAAGTGCCGACACTGTGCTCGCTTCCGAGTCCCCCCGGTGGATCTCCAGCCTCGCTCGGCATCCCTGGGTTTTATTTTTATGCTGCTCAAGGGTCACAAAAGATTTCAAAGAAAGAATATTTTTAAAAATGTAATCCTTTGTGCGGGGAGAACAGAAGCATCCAGCCACTGTAGAATTGGCTTTAACTGGGGAGAAAAAAAAATTATCTTCTTTTTCCTCGTGGTTTGATTTCAGGGCAGCTCTCAGGCAGCTCGGGGTGGAACAATCCGTGGGTCAGAAGTCGGTGTGGGGGTAGCGCAGGTTCATCGCTGCAGCTCCTCTGCTCACGTGAAGCCAGAGCTGCGCCAAGTGCACCGGAGCAAAGAGGAGCGAGAGGCAACGCAGCCGCCTTTGAAAAGATTTGAATTATTCATTCGGCTGGGTCACGGGCAGAACATGCCACTTGTGGCATCTCCGGAGCCGGAGAGCTGCCACTCATCCCGGGGCAGAGGGTGGGGAGGGTCCTTGGCTTTCCCGGAGCTGCACTGTCCTCACGGCCAGCTCGCAGGGGGAGAGAGGGGGCTGTGCCCTGACTTTGTACAACAGCAAGGAATTAAACAAGCAGAGGGAAACATGATGGGATGGAGCGAGGGGTGGTGGGGCAGCACAAAACACAGGTTCAGGAGTTGCAGGGTATGCAATAATTTGGAGCCTCTGAAAAGCAGCTGTGGGTGAGGCTGCACTCTGCCTGCCCACCCTGCCCTCCCCAGGCAAGGGGCTGCTCCCTGCACCCTTCACCCTGGCTGTGCTGGGCACCATCACCTTCCTCCTCAGCCAGCGGGGGAAACAGCACGGGCTTTCTTCAAGGGAAAAAGGAAAAACTGCTGGGATTTGAGGAAACACCACAAGTGGGGTTTTTAGGAGTTCATAGACCACTTACTAGAGCTTCCCTTAGGGATGTAGGGGGCTTAGGGCTGTAGACCCCTCCCACAGATCCTTACGTGCCCTGAGGGTGACAATTTGTTGTGGGGAGTGTGGGCTGGTGGATCCTGTCTGTCCTACTTGAAGGTAGTGGCTGGTGTTTTACTTTAATGAACTTCCCAGCCTTTTAAAGCTAATTATATTTCTTGTTCTAGTGCTCCAAGAGATTAGAGAACCTCTTCTAATTTCTGGCCTAGGTGTAGCTCCAGGTGAATCCCCCAGATTCCAAGGAGCCCCATGGGAGCTCTGTGCATGATCTGCAGGGCAGGGTCACCCCACACAGCCCCAGCCCTCACTGCCAGGCTCTGCAGGGGTTCTGTGGGTCACAGCTGGAGCCCCATCCCACTGCTCTCTGCCTGCCTCAAAAATCCCTCCCTGTCCCAATGCCCCACTAATTCAGCCATGAATTCACCCTGGGCTTCTCTGTGGTGACCCAAACTGGTGTGGGTGGATGTGAGCACCCAGCTCAGAACAATGCACATCAGCTCCCACTGGTATTTGTTGCTGTCTTATGGCAACAAAACAAAATTTTTAACCAAACTCCAGATGCTCAATGGCCCTGTTTTTATCTTGCTGGTCCCGGTGACTTGGACAAAAGCTTTGTACTTTGGTTTATTTATTTTTTTTTTCCCCAGTAACCTTTGTTAGCATCCTGTCCCAGCCTTGTGTCACACAGCACAGTGTGACTGTTGCTATAGACAGACAGAGATGTTCAGAGTTTTATGGAAATACTCTCTAGTTAATCCCTGTTTTGATACAACAAGAAAGGAAATGAAGGGTTAATGAACTCTCCCAAGAGAGATTAGTCTGGAATATTTAAGGCTTTAGTCCCAACAGTTATTAAAGGCTCTTTCTTGTTGTTGTTTTATTGTTGTAATGCTCCATTCAAAGGAATCCCTCCTGGAGAATTCTTTCAATTTGGTCTCCAGCACAGAAATAAACCGGTTTGTCTTAGATCTTTTAATATCATATTCAAGGCTTTTAATAAATGTGAGTTTCATCAGTGCCTTTTTTTTGGGGGTTTAATTTTTTTTTAAACTGGTGCGATAATTTAATATTAACACATCACACCTTATCACCCAATAACACTTAGTCCCTGTAATCTTATGACAGGCTAATTTCTGTAGCAACATCCCCTGTGTCAAATCTGCTCCATTCCATTACTACCCCAGCTGCTTGTGGAGCCCGGGTTGGTAATGAATATTCTGGCTTCTAAGCTTTTATCTAAGGATTATGAAATGAATTTGGAGTTTAGCTTGAGGGAGTTACAGCTTCATTTTGCCTAGTGGAAGCTCCTTCATATCACTGGAATAAATCAGAGAGGTTTCCATGCTAAAAATGTAAGACGGAGAATCAAGGAATAAATATGCTCCAAATCCCCTGGATGGGCTGGGGTGCTACGTGTGGGATTTGAGAAAAAGGGTTAATTGAAAAGAGAGCTGGGGAGAGGGGAGAAGGCATGCCTGGCTCTGGGGAAGGGGAGAGTGGTGCTGTCTGTCTGTCTGTCTGTCTGTCTGTCTGTCCCAGGGCAGTGCTGGGAGCAGGGGCAGGCAGAGGGTGACCCTCACTCTCTCCCAGGTGGATCACCTGCTCCCCCCTGAGCCCCATCCCACTGCACGGCAGGGTGTTGGTGCCTCTCCCCTCCTGCCTCCCTCCTCGGTGACACTAACAGCTTTCACTTAATTTAATCTGTGCAGCTCACAAGGCTGAAGATGAGGTGAGCTCATTTGGCATAATTATCGGATGTGTCAGGAATGTGAAATCCCAGGCAGTGCAACTGTCCTGGAGCCATCACACCTCTGACAGCCTGTCTGCTGCTGGTGCTGTGAGGATGGGAAATGCACCTGCTTCCTCAAGCAGAAAATAGACTGTTAAAGAAAAAAAAAAAAAAATTGGTGGAGGCAAAACTGCTATGGTGAGGGTTTTTTTACGTTTGGCATATGCTCCCCATGCCTGCTCTGTGCCCCCTCCGTGTGTTTCTCTGATCAAAGCCACTCGTGCAGGCTGGGGAATGGGGGCCTGTGGCCAAGGGAGTGTCCTGAGCTGCTGTGTGTCCCACTGGGCACAGCTCTGGTCCCTCGCTCGTGGAGGAGCTGTGGGTGCTCTTCCCGATGTGCAAAACTCTTCCTGGGATGGAGGGAGGCTGCAATAATGTGCTGCATGTGGGTTGTGCACTCAGGCTGGGGACTGGGGCACCCCTGAGTGTCCCCATCCCCTCCAGAGCCTGTCTGGGAACCTGCAGCCACTGCTCCACGCTCATTGCACGGAGCAGGACGGGGCAAACCCCACGGAATGGGATGATGGAATGTGGCTGCTGCGAGCAGAGGTGGGTGCCTCTTCCATTTTTCTCTGATTTCTGCCTGGATCATTCCATTACCCATATGAAAATCCCTTTTTTTTTTTTTTTTTTTTTTTTTTTTTTTTTCCAGGAGTCCCCTATCCCTGCTTTCCTGGCACATGCTCTGGAGCTCTCCAAACCCAAGAGCTGAGAGGAGCACCTCTGGAGGTTTGGGAGGGGCCGTTCACAGCTTTGGAGCAGATTTTCCAGCCTCTCTGCCAGAGATGCCAGCAGCAAGGAGATAACCGGAGAGCCCTGGGATTCAGCCCCGAGCGGGTTTCAGGGATGTGCCCTAAGGATCACAGCCGGGAAGGGGACGGACCCGGCTCAGCCCCGCCCGCCGGGAGCCAGAATCCACCCGCTGCCACCTCTCCCTCCCTCAATGAGCACCGAGTAATAAATTGGACAAAAAAATAATTAACTTGCCATAAATTGGGTATTAGCATATGAATTAGAGTTTAACATATGAAAGGGCTTTTGATGCCGCATAAAATTAATATAGAAAATGACCGTAACAGAATAACAAATTACACTTTAGGAGCTGGCTCCTGTGGGTCTGGCTGACAGTGTGCTGGTGACATGGAGGTGCTGGGGAGGGGGAAACCTGGGGGTGGGGGCACTGTCTGTGAGCCTCCAGCATTGGGGGCAGCCCCTGACAGCCCCAAGCCTCGGGGATGCCTCTGCCCTGTTATGCTGGGGCTGAGGAAATTCCTGCAGGTGAAGTTCCCCATTTGAGTTCTGGCATTTCCTCCTTGTTTGTTTAGGCAAGTGGTGGTATATTGTTTATTATTTTACTAGCAGTTAACCTGGATGTTATTTCCTTTTGAGTTTTAAATATTCTGACCAGGCTGGCTCTCAGCTGTTTTGTTAATATATCCAGAACAGGGAGGATTTAAGACAGAGGTTGAGGCATGTTGTGATATTGTTAAAAATGATCTGAAAAGAAATTTCTATTCACAAGCAAAAAGTTTTCTGGGACAGAGTTCAGCTGGTAAAGACTGGCCATTTATTTTGTGAGGAGGAAATAGAAAACCAAGCTTTAATCAGAATACTGGAGTTATGAACACAATTTGTTCATAGAGTAGTTTGGGGAACAGCATCTCCATGAGCTGCCAGTGGTGGTGTCGAGCTGCCATGGCCTTTGTGCATGCTGCTGGATCAACCCAAACTGCAAACACAAGAGCTGGGCTTAAATTGCCTTTAAGTATAAAGTCGACACATTTCACCTTTTATTTGGAGCAAGAGAGCTCAGCTGATGAAGAGTGGCTCCCTGAAATGCCATAATGTGTTTCCATGCCTTCAGGCATCAGGCAGTGCAAGAGGTCTAGAAAATGTGAGTTGGAAAGATTGAAGATTTGACAGAGAATAGGCTTAGATGAGATGTTAGGAATAAATTCTTCCCTGTGAGGGTGGGCAGGCCCTGGCACAGGGTGCCCAGTGCAGCTGTGGCTGCCCCTGCATCCCTGGCAGTGTCCCAGGCCAGGCTGGACAGGGCTTGGAGCAGCCTGGGACAGTGGGAAGTGCCCCATCCCATCTCAGGGGGTTGGAACCAAGTGGTCTTTAAGGTCCCTGCCAACCCAGGCTATTTTATGATTATATCATATTTTATATCTCCAGGGAAACTCTTGCATTTCATAACCCCTGCAAGGTTCTCTCCCCTGCAGAGCATTGTGGATGGCACTGCCCCTCGCTGCCCCCAAAATCCCAGCAGACACCAGCCCCTGTCCAGCACTGCCTGCGTTGTCTGTGTGATGCCCAAAGCCTCCCATGCTGGCCTGGGTCTGGCCCAGACCATGAGAAGTCACAGAATTACAGAATGGTTTGGTTTCAAGGGGTTTAAATTCTGAAAAACAATCTCACCCCAGCCCCTTGCAGTGGGCAGGGACACGTTCCACCAGACCAATTCCTCAGGGCCTGGCCTTGAACACTTCCAGGGATGAGGAGTCCACAACCTCTCTGGACAACCTGCTCCATGGCTTCATGGCTGTCCTTCTTCTTTGGTTTTGGGGTCTTTTTTGCCTTTTTATTCTGTGAGCAGAATCCCCACAGGCTGTGCCTGTGCCTCAGACAGTAACATAATTACACCTTCCCAGCTGCTGCCTGGAAATGCTCTTGCCATGAGTGCCAATTAAAATAAATGCAGATTATTGGGAACTTAGAGGATAAACAAATCTCTTTTTGTCTAAATATCAGCCTGGGTTCTAGGGTCATTAGGGTGTTTTGCATTTGTGTCTGCATTCACTCTGGCAGGGAAAGGACCTCAGCCTTGTTACTGGAGCAGGAAGCTGTCATGGCCCAGGGGTTTTTTTGGGATGGGCTCTGCATCCAAGGGGGATTGAGGGAACACGTTGCTGCCCTGAGCAGTGAGCTTCTCTTGGATGGAGGAGCAGAGGGCTGCCTGCTCTGATGGGTCAGCAAACAAACAGGAAATCTGAAGGGCTCGCTCTGAATTCATGGCCAGGCAGAACAAGCCAAATAGAGACATCCAGCTCTGCCCCGAGGGTTAACTACCTGCTGCTGAAATACTAATTGCAGGGAATTGTGTCCATCAATTACGGCAAACAGGGTTTGCTTCCTGGGAGGGTGACAGGAGAGGGAGAAGCCCTGATCATCTAAACCATCTTTTTGCTAATCATCTCAGGTGGGAGGGCTCCAGGGAATGGTGAGGAGTGGGACAAGAGCTTCTCTCAGCAGCCTGTAGCCAGCAGAGCACCCCTTGGCTGGTGCTGGTTCATGCTCATGGTCCCGAGCTGCCCCTGAGGGTTGCAGGTACCCGTGGCCATCACAGGGGGTGTGCTGTGCCAACCCTGGCATCATTGCCTGTGATCTCTGTGGAAATCACCACCACTTGTGTCCCTCAATGGCCTTCTGAGGGTGTGTATTAGCAGTGGAGCCATGTCCTGCCAGTGCTGAGGTGGGACCATCCAGCAGGGTGGGTTCAAGCTTCCCCTTCCTTCCTCCAGGCAACAATTTTAATTGCAGTACTATGATAGTACTAATAAAAAGAGGGATTTCACAGTCTCTCTGGCTTTTGAAATCTATTGTTCAGCCTGTTTACCTCCCTATTAGTTCTGAGAAATGCTTAATTGTCTCCTTGGACAAGGCTGTCCTTTAAATTATACTAAATTGGTGGTAATTTATGTAGCCTTTTTTTTTTCTTCACACAATAGCAATTTGCTCTTAACAGACATTGCTTTTGGGAGAGCTCTGTGCCTGAGCAGTCCTGGAGGGACCAGGGTAACCCCAGGGCCACAGCTCTGCACCCCGAGGTGGCTCTTGGGACCTGATCTCCCTGTCCCTCTGCTGTTCCCCAGTGCCTTTAGATCCCTGGGGAAACTTCTGCTGCTGCTATCTCCAGTTTATTTGCAAGGAAGAAGGGGCAGGTGTCTCTCCCAGGTTATCTTTCTGTTACCTGCCTGTTCTGTTTTCCTAAGCTCATAAGTTGCTCTCTTGGTTTGGAAAGACAGGTGTCTGCTAAGGAAGGCAAGAGCCTCCCTTGGAATAGAAATGTAAACTCCCTCCCTCCAAATTATTGTGATTTTGCAATTAAGGGGCTTTCAGGCAAAGACATGGGAATAGGAATAGCAGTTCTTTACTAGGAATATTAAAAATACAAATGTAGTGGTGCAAAAAAAACCCCAAAAACCACCCAACCAACCAAAAATCCTAGAAACACTGCCAGAGTGAGAGCCCAGCCTGAGCCCTGTTGCTGCTCAGGGTGTTGCAGCAGCCCAGCCCAGCCCTCCTGCAGTGCCAGCTGTGGCTCTGCTCAGCAATGACCCTGGAGCAGGGGGCAGTTTCCCTCTGAAGGTGCAGGGGGGCTGAGCTGGCTCTGCTCTTCCTCTGGGAATGCAGAG
>VZUI01023528.1:0-38732 GCA_013401135.1 Cettia cetti | reverse complement strand
CAGAACCAGAACCAACAGAGCCAGAACCAGAACCAGAACCAACAGAGCCAGAACCAGAACCAACAGAGCCAGAACCAGAACCAGAACCAACAGAGCCAGAACCAGAACCAACAGAGCCAGAACCAGAACCAGAACCAACAGAGCCAGAACCAGAACCAACAGAGCCAGAACCAGAACCAGAACCAACAGAGCCAGAACCAGAACCAACAGAGCCAGAACCAGAACCAGAACCAACAGAGCCAGAACCAGAACCAACAGAGCCAGAACCAACAGAGCCAGAACCAACAGAGCCAGAACCAATGGAGCCGGGCTCCAGCACCGAGCCCAGCACCAGATCCAGCCCCAGAGGGGATCTCCAGCACTGTGCACCCAGCAGGTACTGACAGAGATCAATCACAATATTAAAGATTCCTTCAAACAATCCTGGGAGGAGTTCCACGGACTGCAGAACAAAATCCAGGATAAATCCATGTCCCAGGATTTTAACGGCCCCTTGTTTGTGCTGCTTTCATCCCTCTTGCTGAACAACCTCGGTGCCACCTCAGCAGAGCCTCCTCCATTCCTCCTCCTGCACTGTGGACCGGGAGGCCCCGGCACAGCACTCCCAGAGAAGCTGGGATGTCCCTGGATCCCTGGAATGCCCCGGGGCTTGGAGCAGCCTGGCACAGTGGGAGGTGTCCCTGGCCATGGCAGGGCTGGGATGAGATTTGAGTTTCCATCCACCCCAAACTGTTCCAGGATTTTGTGACTCTCACCTGAGCCACCTCCTTTGTCCTTTACACCGGCATGGGATGGATGCTGGAAAAGAGGGAATCCAAGCCCCAGTCTCCAGCTGCCATCCCCTTCTCCCCCTCTGCCTCCACACCCTCAGGATGCTCCAGAGCATGGGGCCAATGGGAGCCCTTCCCTGTGCCAGGAGAGTGCTGAGCAACACTTCCCTTTCTCCAAAGAATTAATACCAATAATTAATCCAGGAGGACTCACTGGAGAATGGAGCCACAAGCCTGTAACAGAGCTGGGATCCACCAGAACCTCCTCCACCATTGCTCAGGGCAGCTCCAGAGCAGAGCAGAACTCCCCCCAAGGGGCTGAAAGTCTGGGTTTTTTTTCCAGGCCTATTCATTATTAAAGTTCTCCAGCTCGGGAGAATTATGGAAATTCCTCAGCAATAAGCAGAAATATGTATGAATTCAACCTTTGTGCTCTGACCATAATGACAAACTGCAAAAATGAAGCTCTGAGCAATGAGCCCTCTCCCAAACCCCTCAGTTCTCCCTTGAGGGATCAGCTTTCCCCAAACACTGATCAATTCCACACACATGGAAACTTTACAAAGATGTTTTTATGCTCATTAACACCTCTGGATTATGAACCAATGTCCTCCCCTCAGCCCACAGAGCATCACCTCAGGCTCCCAGCAGAAATCCAAGAGACACCAGTTTAAGGGTATCAGGCTACAAAAGAAACGTAAATCTGAGATTTATGTCAGGAATTAACTCAGAGAAATAAAAACTGGGAGCAGTTAACTCCCCTCAAAACCTCTATCACCCACACAAATGTACATAAACACACTCACTGCTGTTTATGCTGCCTGAAAACCAACTCTAATGGGTCTATTACAGTATTTGTAACCAATTAGAGCAGTAAAACCCTTAACAGTGTGGGTTTTTCCCAAAATTTGGGCTACCCACAACCATTTTCTGAACTGTAAAGGCTGTCCTTGGCTTTTGGGTGTTTTCACACAAATTCTTCCCTCTGTTATAGATTTTGACTTGTACCAGCCCATGGATTCTATTAGGAAAATAAAAAAACAGGGATCCAGTTTCAGGCTCCTGACCCACTGCACATTCAAGGCTCCTGATTTGCAGGAACTTTCCAATCTCTTTTCCCATTTCCTATAAGCACCTGGCTTCTCCCCATGTGTGTTTTTCAAGTAGCCATTAATCTTCCCAGGTTTGGATTCAATCCTTGAAAAAAAACCACTTCTGCCTTGCATTTTTTCCAGTGTTGAAATGTTTCTATTAAAATATCTGTAACAACATCAAGAAAAAAAAAATAATCTGGCTTTTGGAAGACCAAAATGGAAAAAAACCTGAACACCTGGTTTCATTCTTCATTCTTCAGCAGGAAACTGGGATTTTCCCAGGGTGGAAAGATCATTCCAGAAATTTCAAGTGCATCAGCACAAGAGAGCAGCTCCCTGACATCCTCACTCCAGTTTTATTTGGAATGTTTGAGGAGAAACCTGAATTACACCTAATTCCAGACCCAGTGTAAATGAACCAGGTCCCAGCCCCTCTTTCTGCAGAAAACTGCACACATTCAAATATTTAAAATACCAATGTGCTTCTTTTGATGAATTTTATCAGATGATGAGTTTATGTTTGCTAAATCAAATAGAAATGAGGAGACAGAAGAGTTCTTAAATGTTTTCCATACACACAGATGTATTCAGCAAACATGGATTTGTTAATAACTCATTGGAGAGCACAGACAGTGACAGATTTGATGGAATTTGACAGCTTTCACTGGATAGTTCCCCACACAGCAGTGAGGCACAGCAAGCAGCACAAACAAGCCAAGACTAATTGTCCTTTATGTCTCCTTACAGGTTCAAACATTTCTTACAGTGTATTTTTTGCTTTTTTTTCTTTGTAAATATTCCAAATATTTCTTTCCCCTTTGCTCTCTTATCTTTTACTTATCACCACTTCTTCTAATTCTTTCACTATTTCTCATTCTTCAGCATTTCCTCATTTTTATCTTTTGCCTATTCATTTTTTTCCTGGAAGTTTGGTACCAGGGCAGCAGCTCTGCATTCCCATTGTTTCTGGGAATAAACCAAGGAAAAAGGGATAACCTTTATCTGGATCTCCCATGGAGCAATCCCTGTTTTTCCTGCTGTACATCTGACCTGTCCATTCCACCACTGCTACACAAAGATTTCAACCAAATCCATTTGCCTACAAGCTCCAATTATTAAATATGCTTTTAACAGATTCATTGCACAAATATTTCAGAGTTTACTCGTGGTTATAAAGTTCTCAATACTTGCCCTCCCTCCCTGCTTCCCCTGTCTCCTGTTCCAACCAGCTGTAATCAAATTTCAAGTGGGAACCACTGCTCTGCTGCATAAGGGAGAGTGTTTATACACTGGATTTACATAATAATTCTGGGTAGTTCTTCAGGCAGAAGTGGCTTTTCCTGCCTTTCCACACGAGCCTTAATGCCTGTTCACCACAAGATAGGAAAATGTTGTTGCCCAAAAGCACCAAGGTACACTTATCCCAAAGATACAATCTGAGCATGAACACAACAGCTGATTACCCTATTTATTAAAAATTTAGGTGTCCCTCCTGCCCCAAACACAACCCATGCAAGGAAAAAGCAAAAGGAAGGAGAACCAGAATTCAAGTTCTTGGTAGCCCACACGTATTTAACATTCACTTGCTTTTCCGTGGCTTTATCCATGACTTAATTTCTTTAGGAAGACAATCCCACGCTGGAATTATCCCCACAATTAGCAGTTATGAATTTGATCTCCCAGTAAAGACCACTGGGTTGATGTAAAGTCCCAAATCCATAAAATGGGAGCTGGATGAACTAATTATGCTGACAGATTGCAGGGAGTCTGAGGAGCTGCAATCCTCTCCACAAGGACAGCAAACAGACTTTTTTCCTCTAAATTATGTTCTTTTCATTTGGCAACAACATATGGCCACTGCCTCTCCCCAAATTCTTCTTATCTATTACTGTGAAACTGAAACCAAAACACTTGAGTTATCAACCCCAGGCAATCCTGCTTCCTGCAGCACCCTCGAGTCAAGCAGCAACAGGGGAAATATCCCAGGAGCTGGAGCACCCAGAGATCAATCCTTGGCAATCCTACCCAAAATAACAAGAGTTTTCATTTTAATCATAAATAACATCACTGTAAGACAGGTCGTGTATTCTGGTCACTGCACTGAGTGAGAAGCTCAAGTTAATTCCTACTGCAAAAATCCAAATCATTTCTCTCCTCATTTCCACAACCACATTTTCTTCACCTTTTCTGCTTTGGTCTCTAGAATTTCCTGTTTAACTCTTTCCATAAAAGCCTCCTGATCTCAGTTGGATCTCCAGACATAAGTGAAGGAAGAGGAATTCCAGTATTAGCACTAATTACAGCTGCAGGATCAGCTGGAGCCTCCCAACAGCAGGAATTCCACACCCACAGGAGCCCCAGAAGGTTTGTTTGGATGCAGGTTACATCCAAGTGTGGAGCCCACAACCTCATCCTTTTGGAATAAAACACAAACCCCCCTAAAACTGAAATGTTTTGAGACAAAACAAAAAATGCATAAACACGAGGAAAAAGATGACAAGAATCACAATCCATGAGATGAGCTATGCCTTGCAGTTGTACTTGAAGATTTTCTTAGCATTCCCTATAACTGCACCTTCATCCCAGTTCCAGGCTTCCCTAAAAACAACTCATCCTCTCTTAGCTGCTGTTTTCTGAACACCTCAAATGGCCAAGATGAAATAGCAACTCTTTTTTTGTTTCCAGCTAAGCATTACAGCTCAGCCTCAGCACCCCTTCACTGTTTTTGCCCTCTGTGTTCAGTTTTTCTCCTCCCAAACAAACAGATGCATAAAAACATGAAGTAGTTGCTCATATATTCATCAAAGAATAATTAATAAGGCTCTTTAAGTAAAGCTTAATTCTCTGCTTTAGGGGAGAGCAAGCGTTAGGACCTCGAAATCAGGAGGGCAACAGGGACCAGCCATGGGACAGATCCCTTCAGGAATGGTTTGGCCCTTAAAAAAACCCCAAATCCTGCAGCAGGGACTCACCTGGGTGGGAACAAGCACGGGAGGATAGGCCAGCTTGTGATGTCTGTACATCCAGAAGGAGAAGAGCACGATCACTGCAATTCCCATGATAGGCACCAAGGAATAGAGCAAAGTGTTGAACAGAGGTGGCTTCGGTGTAACAGGATTGGAAGTTGCTGAAGGGAAAAAAAAAAAAAAGACACAGCTTTTAAGGAACAAAACCAGGCAGTGTTTGAAATGTGCAGCAGCCTGATTTTCTAACAGCTCCTGCCATCATCACAGCAGGCTCCCAGTAGCTGATTAGCCAGCACAAACTAACAGCTGCTTCAAAGGCAGCACTTTGGACAGCATGGGAAGAGCTCAGATCCCAGATTCACACTTCAGCACGCTGGAATTCTGTGCCTCTGACCCCCACCAGCCCAAGGGGGCAAGGGGTGCTTGTATTCCCAGGGGACTGCAGGAATTCATCACCTAATGAATGAAAAGCAATCAATACAGAGATCTAACAACAACCTGACAGCACTTCTGTGCTGGGCTGGAAGGAGATCTCCAGGTGAAGACACTTCCACATGACCTCAAAAAAGGCTCTGCAGAAGCAGGAGCAGCTTCCAAGGCAGCCACAGCCCCCTGGGGCAAGAGAGGGCTCAGGAGAGGGAAGAATGTCAATTATTGCCTTAGCAGCATCACTGACAAAAATGACAACAATATCTCCTGGGTCAACAAAGGCTATTTTAATCTCGCAGAAAATGTTCTTTCATTTCATAAACAACTTCCTCTGGCTATTTGGTACATGAGACATTTGCTGTTTTCAGCTCAGTTATTAACATCACTTGGTTTTCCAGCAGATTCCTGACTGGAAGAAGATAGGCAAGAAAAATCAAATCAGCTTTTAGCTGTTGCTTTTTAAAATAATTATTTGTAAAGTCTGGCTAATTTGATGGTCTTTCAGAACCACAGAATGTGCTGAGATGGAAGAACCCACAAGGATCCTGTGATCTGGGAGGAAATTCTCTTCTCCTTTAAGAGGTTACTGTGTCCATTTACAGAGAAATTCAAAAGCTCCAGGTGGGATAAAGAGGATTTTTTTTAAGAAAAGAATCATCCCCAGGCTGGCACAGGGACACAGGGATGAGAAGGCTTTTAGCCCAACAATTTACACCCTTACAGCTTAACCATATAATTAAAGTAAGATTTGACAGTAATTTTTGTGTCCCAAACCAGGCAATTTTATCCTTCCTTCTCACCCTTGGAAAGAGCTGAAGTACCTTTTACTGATTTTACAGGAAAGCACCTTTCCACGTGGAATGAATGAACTGGCACTGCCTGGGAATGCCCAGAGCTCTATCAGATTTTGGAAAAGTCTGATCTCCTGAGCAAGCACCAGGTGGAATCTTCCTGTCAGGAGGAACTTACGCTGCGTGACCTCCATCTCCGGGAAGTAGAAGAAGCGCTCGTTGCACATGTTGCCCTCACAGCAACAGAAAAACACCTCAGGGCTGTCCTTCTTCTCGATGCAATCATTCCTGCAAGAGAGGAGAGTCAAAAGTTCACTCATCTCCAGCTGGCTTGGCTTTGTTCAAGGGAAAATACGTGCCCATCTTTCACATTTCCAAAGTGGACTTGGTTAAATGTAGCTAACACGTGACCAAAATAATGGCTAAGCCTAACAAAGTCAATGAGATTTTGATATTTTCTATTGCAATGAAATTTTATTAAAACAGAAACACATTTCTGTCATTTTTAAGACAAAGTTAAAGAAAACTACCAGCAGGATGCTGAGGAACAGTTCACAAGCTAGATTTAAACAGAACAAGCAAGCGATCAAACAAGGCTGGAGGAAAGTGAGAAGGAGAATTTTTACATTTTATTATATTTGTAGAAAGAAATGATAAAATTTCTACAATCTCCTCTGCCTACATTATGCTCAGGGACAGGGCTTATTTCATTCCCTGAATTAACTGCAAGAATGGCTTTTTTATTAATATTCTGTAACAAATAAGCTGAAACTATTCCCATCAGAAAGAAAAAGCAGCAACCAGGAGCCAACCCGACAGCAGAAGTGGAAAAGGCTGAAGAAATATAGAAGGATTTTAAACACAGCTGAAGATTGTCAAGAAGGTTTTGGGCTCATCTTCAAAACTTGGGGTTATTCCCTAGAGCCAGCTCTTGCTATCACCCTGTCCTGTGTGTTCCAGGGAACATTTTCTCTTTGATGTCCTGAATCTGCTGCTGTTTGGAGTCACCCCCACAACTCCCAGTGCAGCAAAGCCACCCCCACACTCCAGAGATAAGATTTGGGCTGCTCTGGACAAACACAGCACTGGCTGTGATTAGCACAAGTTACTTAATGAGGTCTTGAAGTTATTCAGTTGCCAGCTCCTTCCTTACTGTCCTTTCTGCATTTGCTTTCTTCTTCCAATTTCTTTTCTTTGCTCAAGGAGAATTTAATCTCATTATTTTAGGATTTTTTTGTTTTTTAGATTTAAACTGTCATTAAAGCAGAAAATATCCTGGGGTGGGGGGCAGCTTGATTTGGGAGAAAGGACTGCAAGGCTTTCTTCTAAAAATTCAACTTCTAAGAAACACAAAGGAAAACTTTTGCAAAATATTGTCGAAATAATTCCTCAATACTTTTCAACGATGATCCACTGTGGATCTATTTCTTAATTCTCTGCCTTCTCAAATAATAAATGTTTTGGGCCAATAAAACCCAAAAGAGTATTTAAAAAACTGTAACACCATTGCTTAAGAGAGTCATGACCTTTATTCAGTCAGCATCTAACAAACCCCAAGTCCTGCTGTTACTGCTCGTGGGTTCTTTCTGGACCATCTGTTATCAACAAAATAACTGGAAATTTAGAATATTCTTAGAGCTGCCATTGAGCTTATTAATAAACTGCCAAAATACTTCCATGATCTGGTAAATTGTGGACACAAAGTGCTGACTTTCCAACTCTAAAGACTTTGGAAACATCAACGAGAGAATTTTGCATCCTGGTTGCAATAATTATATTTGGACTCTTTGGCAGTAACAAGGCACTACAGAATCTATTATTAATGGACTAAAAAAGAATAAATTAAATACCTGGGTTCTTTAAAGAAGGTAGCAAACAAGACAATGCACTCACATGGAATCTGGTCCCTAAATACAAGCAAGCATCTAAAAATAAGATAATTATTCACACACTCACTTGTCTCAAGCCGTGGTTGTGGAGGGGATGACGTAGAAACTAAGGAGAGGCGAAAGAGTTTACAATGACAAATCAATTTCAAAAATTCCTAGGAAAACTCACCTGTCATAACAATTGATGTCATCCAGCCAGCAGCCTTGCTTCACGATTTCAATTGATCCAGAAATGTTCTTCCATGTAGCAAAGCAGTGTCGCCTTTTATCTTTATCACCATAGCAGGGCTCGATCCCGCTGCGATTGGTTTTATCCTTTTCCCAGTTAGCGTTGTAGTAGATGCACTCCTGTGTTTCTGATCTGCCCAGGATGGCACCTGGCAGGGATGGGAAGCACAATTAAATGGAATTCTGCAGGGTCAGGCATATGGATAAAGGCAGGCTGTATGAAAATATCATTTACTGCTTGGACCATTGTGCCCTCTGCCCCCTCTTTTTAATGAGGAGAGAAAACACGTAAAGTTCAGCAGCATTCCAAGTGTTGAAACATAAAACAAAGATCTTCTGTGAAGTCAAACAGTGACTTGCATAACTTAGCAAGATTTGCAGAAATGAGGAACAAGTCATGGCAATACTTCTCCATGAATAGCAATAGCAGAGAAAATTTAGAATGCTGAGCAGTGAAGATTTAATTAAAATATTTGCCAAACCAGGAGATTTAGCCAGGAAAATTCACCAAAAGGCATTTGAGCAGGGAGCTCATCTCAGAACCCCCCCCAGAAAGCCAAGAAGTGTTATGGGGCAAGAGTGTTACAGAATCCCAGGGTGGTGTGGGTTGGAAAGGACCTTAAAGACCATTTAGTGACCATTTAGGAAACCTTTCTGGGAATCTGGGGGAGGAAACTTCAGAATTAATGGGATACAAAGCACCAGCGTGGCTCCTGCAAAGGTGAAAGGTTGTTGGGAAGCAAGACTGTTACCAAAAGACAGGAAGGGACTAAGAACTGCTTTTATTTCTCTTGTCAGACCCTGCCCAGAGCGTGCCATTAATCTCCAAGGAAGCTGCACCGTTTAACATGTATCAAAACCATGGGAAAACAGAGAGGGAGATGGAGGAGCTGGAGAACCAGAGGATCCACTGAGGAAGGTCAGCAGGATGCCAAAGCACTTTGCCTGTACTTATCTGTACATTTAGTATTTTTAAGACATTATCTTGCACAGCACAAGGAAGATCAGACTAGAAAAGGTTTCCCACAACAGATTTTTAGGGATTTATTTGCATCACTCACTACCTCCATTATCCACATTCATCCACAATAAATGTGACCCAGCAGCCATTCCTGCACATTCCCGAGGAGAATGAGGATTATTCCCACCTGAGCCTGCAACAGCCCTGGGAGAGCAGCTCAGGAGGTGCAGCTGAGCCCATCCCAAGCATCCCACCTTGCTCCTTCCCAAAACCCTGCCTGTGACGCATTCCCAAAATAGGCAGGAGCTGGAGGATCAATGGGAGAGGGGCAGGAGGCAGCTGGGAACGCTGTGAGGGGCAGCCTGGGAACCATTCTATTCCTTGTGCTGCCACGGCCTGACCTTTACAACTCTCAGCTATGGCAAGAAACAGATGAGGCAACAGATTGAACAATTTGGTTCTGTCAGTGCAATAAAGCAGAAGTCCTGGATTTCTCTCACACGTGCCATTGCTTTTCTCCCGCTGCCAAGCCCGGCTTTGAAGGACCACAGACAAGCTGAATTTTATAAAATTCAGGAATTGCAGTAAAATTAACTTTGCATAAATATTCTCCTTATTCCTGTCTTCTTTATAGTTAGGTTTTCTTATCCATCTTATTTTTTTAGTCCATTAAAGCTCCAATCAGTGGCTGGCAGCAGTCACTGTTGGTTTAATGCCCTGGCTGGGGCTCCTCACCTGAACAGGCACCTGCAATAGGTCTGGCCAGACTAAGCCAGGCTTGGACAGAGCAGGACAGGCCTGGATTCATCCTCCAAAGCAGGAACATGGTGGAAGAAAGGCAAGAGGAGAAGGGAACCACACCAAGAAGGCAGCCCTGAGCCCATCTGCTTCCAGCCAGCTCTGCCACCCCCTCCACAGGGATGGAGCTCCCAGGGGAGAAGAGCAGCTGGCATTTACAATAAAGGGAATTGATTGGGCAGAGCAGGTCTCCAGTGGAACTCTGTACCCATTGTGAATGCATATGGAATTGCCAGGTCCTCAGAAACCAATTCCTGAATCTCCAAAAGCAAAATGGTGCTGGTGAAAGCAGCCACGAGCCAAACTCCAGCAGCGTCCTATGGATGGAACATGAGGTCTGAAAGCTTGGGGGGAAAACACATTGGGAAAGCAAAGGGCATTAAAAACAGAACAGAGTTCAGTTTGGGCACACTGAGCCAGATCCCACTGGAAATCTGTGCATCCCCACTGCAGTGCTGCTCTATCCCTCACACTCCTGTCCATCCAACTGAGGGAACAAAAGCAAAGCTTGAACTTCTGAACCACTCTTAATACAGGAAACAGCAGAGTGGGAGCAATTCCATTAGGGAGTGCAGCCTGGGAAACCTCACCTCAGGAGGAGCTGGATGCACTGCCTGCCACTTCTCAATCAGAAAGACTGAATGGCTGAAAAAAATCGACCAGTTTTTTAATTAAAAAGGGGCAAACAGTGCACAGCTCCTAACGACTGGCATGGCCTTAATTCAGGAAGGGATCACTGGGAAAAGGTGCTGGTTGGAATAGGAATTGTCTCTTACAGGTATCACCACAAAAAAAAAAAAGGACAGAAACTCCTGGGAGTTCATCATCCAACTTTATCCACTAAACCTAAAACTGAGCAACACAAGCCCATGGGTCTGTAATGCAGGAATGGTTTCCTGATACTTGATCTGAGATGTGATAATGATCATCTCCCTCCTTTTCCAGGGAAGACTTCAACACCTCCCACGTCCTACCCTCATTCCCAAATCCTGCTTTTGCTGCGTGATTAGTTGGTGACACCATGCAAAGACACAAAGGGCAAAGGGAACTGAATCTGTGATCTCTCACTGCTTTATGAAATGTAACAACATTTTCAAGCTGAAGTCATGAAAACTGATGAAAAGCCTACAAAGATTAGTTTGATGGTGCCAAGGACACTTTTTTTTTTTTTTTTTTTTGCTATTCCCTAGAAAACTTAGAATATATAAAAGAACTGAAGGGTAAGGTTCAGTCTGGCAGATACCTCTGCCTGTAACAGAAAGGTTACTTAAATTGTGTTATATTTGAGAGCTATTGAGCTCTTTAAGCACTGAAATACAAGGAATGGAGCAGTTTATTAGAATAAACCAGCACAGCAGAGGAGCACCACAGGGACTGAGTAACTTTATAGATAGAATGGCCCATTCACCAAAATACCAGAATTGTAACACGCTGTTCTAGAGGAGCAGAAAAGAACAGAAAATGAAGCATAAATAGAAATAACACCTTGGGAAAAAAAAAAACCCTTCAGTTGCTGCACAGGTATCTTTTGCAAGTACTTGCCCATATGTGTGACATTCTATTTGTTTCCACAGTGATCTCAAACACTTTCTAGCCCTACAAATATCTCTAAGAACAGACTACAAATATAGACTAAAAAAGCCCAGCTTTGATGTTCCCGCAAGCAGGAAGCAGGATTTTATCATTCTCTATTTTTTCTGATAACACCCAGGGGAATGTTTCTCAAAGGAAGAAGAAAGAAGTTATTTCCAACCTAATAAAGCAAACTGAGCTCCAAGAGAAAGGATTCTGTCCTCCTTTTACATTCCACGATGTCCCCAAACTTATTTTGTTGATTTTTAGACTAATATTAGTCCTATTATCACTGTTCTCAATGCTCCCAGGTCAAACAAGGACTGTACTTCAGATGAGCTGAGCCAAAGTACATTCATTAAACCCAAACACAGCAGCAATTAACTCAGGCAAGACAAGGACTGCAAAAAAAAGATAAACAAGGCAGTGAAGTAACAAATCACCTGCACTGCTGCCACCCTGCCCTGGGAATATTCAGAATTTAAAGAACAACCTGATGGTCCAAAAGGCTGCTTCCTTTTTCTAAATTAGTCTTTAAAAATAAATGAGTTTGCAACTTGAACAGGGGTAAACTTGGTAAGCTTTAGTGTAGTTTTGTATAGCAAGAGCTGCAATTTTTCTCCAGGATTATAGTGGGGGGACAACAGGAAAGCTGTATTTTCTAAGATATCTCATCATATACTTGGAAAATATTTCAAATTTTTTTGCAGTTCACACCTTTTCAAAATGGAAAATTTGTAGGGATAAGCCTGCCATGGAAGTATGAAATTCTGAAGCTGAGATAACACTTCTGAAAAAGAAGGAGAGAAGAATCCAGTGCTGAAAAACTGAAGGATGATCAACCCAAAGGCACTACAGTAGAGTGCACACTATGGAGGATGATGTCACCTAAAAACAGGGAATAGAACTGAGAGTGGAGAGGGGGAAGGTGAGAGGAATAATATCTGTATTGTTAAAAAAAACCCCTGCAGCCTCTGTTTCGCTTGGTGGACAGTAACAAAAAAAAATCTTTTTTTTTTTTACTCTGAGACTTCTGGACTTACAGTATGGAAAATAAATCAGCTGCTCTAACCACTTGATGATGTTATTTTACATATATAGACATATCTTGGTTTCATTTGCATGGCGCTCTTGCTGAAGGAAAAAAAAAAAAAAGCTGGAATTATTTTTCCAATGTCTTCCTCAGTCCTTCCCAGCAGTTTGTGCCTTTGATAGAAGAAATTAATAATGCTGTAATGGGATTTTGTAGAGAACTTCCACTTTCTGCCTTGTACTTCCAAATATCTTATTTAAGCCTGGATTTTAGGAAGTGGGAAAACCCCCAGATCTCTGGTGCCCAAGTTTTCCAGAATCCTTTCAGAGCAAAGCACGTGGCAGAAAATGGAGAAAAAGGGTCAGTGGCCATCTCTGTTCTTTAGGTAGAAATTAAAGTGCCACTAAGAGCTGGTTACCCCCGAGATAAAGCTTGTCATCCTTTGGGAATCTCCAGAGACTTGGAGCTAAGTGTTATTTTTCACACTCCCTGACTTCAAGGGAAGGCAGTAAAACACAGGCTGATGTTTTCAAGTTCAAACATGCCACTGCTGTCACTGCGAGGTGTGAGCAGCACACAGCACAAACACCTCTCAGCCACTGCCTGATGATTTCTGCACAGGGAAAAAGCTCAAAAGATTCCTAGAAATTGTTTGGTTTGAGGCACAGCCTTGGGGCTGCACTCACCTTCAGGCTTTTAGTCATTGCTGGTCAAATGTCTCCTTCCTGGCACGGTTGAAATGTAACACAGGGCTCAAAACTGAAAAGTTTAAATTCTACAGGATTCAAATGTTGGGAAAAACAGAACAGGGCCAAACAGGCACTAATGCTAGAAATACCCAGTTCCCAGTTTGGATTATCCTTCACTCCCCAATGCAAAACCCCAAACACAAACAATAATAATAATAAAGAGAAACCCCCATTAATTTTTTGACATTACAACTTGCAACCTGGGGTTCTGCTGCATTATCCAGGAGCTCAGGGAAGCAACTGCCCAGGAAGGAGCCAGGGATTCTCTCCCACTGCACATGGGAGTGACACCATTTCCACACTGAGGCTTGGAATGCTGTTATTAAACTAAAAAAGAGGCCCTTCAGCATTAAAGGCACCAATTAAGCACCTAAATGAACCACCTAAGGACACACAGAGTGGATCAGGAATTATGAATCGTTCTCAGGGATGAGTCTCACGCTGGTGGTGGCAACCAGCAGCGTTTCTATTTTGGGAGCTGCCAGGGAGTTTCCCAGGAATGATCTCAGATACCTGTCAGAGCTGTTCCTCTGATCTGAGAATCCCAAACCAGAGGGATCCAGGTGTGGGGAGCTCCTCTCAGGAACACCCAGCTGTGAATCCCAGTGGATTTTGGATCTAAATGATCTTTTTTTGGGCTTGGTGATTGTGGAGGTTCTTCTCTGAGCTACAAAACTTCCTGAGAACTTTCCAGTTGTGAGCTAGGGAACATTTAGAATTTTCTTCAATGGAAGGTTGAAATTCCTGCAGCCTAATGGAGATGGGAAATTTGAACATATTAATCACTTCATTAAAAAGCATTGGGAAAGCTTCATTTTAGCTGTCAATTTTAGCTGTCTTCAAATTTTCTTCTCTGGTTAGGCTGTAAGAGAAGCTCATGAAATGACATTTTCTCCAACCCTCTTCCTGTACTGTTTGTTTATATGTATCTTCCAGGATACTGTTCAGTATGACCAGTGTCAATATCTCACCTGCATTTATAAAGACAAATAAGGAGTCTCCTCTTCACAGACTCCCTCCTGACCCCTCAAAAACATGCACAGAAAAGTTAATTCAGGCTAATTACAAGAAATTATTCTACCTTTTGCCTCTCAAATCAGTCAAGCACAATGCAAATGTAACAGTTTGACTGCAAAGCAAACAGAACCACACACCAAGTCAAACAAAAACACAGTCAAGACATCTAAGAGGCAAGCATCCAGCTCCACATTTGATGTTTCCTCCACATGATACATCCAACCCCCACTTCTTTTTCTGTCTTACAGGACCTTATGTAACTATTTAAAAGACAACAGGACCAGTGTGATTCTGCCTTCAACTCAGCTCTCCAACAAATCTCTCTGTGGGTGTCGTGTCCCACTCGGTGCTATTGCAAGCAAAAACACCACCCAGTTCTCCTACATGTGCTGATCAAGCTTCTTATTTACATTCCAATTCTTTAGCCATCGCTATACTTCTCTATTTTTTCTGTGGTTACAACCAAAACCCCAGCCTAAACATACTTACAACCAGTTTTGTTGTTTTGGTTTGGGTTTTTTTCTAATTTTTAAAGCATCAGCTGGATCTTTTTCCTTCAAGCTGGCCTAGCAAAATTCCCAAGTGCTGAGCTCCTGGGCAGGAGCTGGATGGTCAGTGCACATCCAGACAAGCTCCAGCTGCCCTTGTCCAGATGGCAGCTAAGAGGAGGAGAGACAGGTCCCACATTTGTGTAAACACACAGAGGGATTACCTGGGAGCTGCAGGCAAACAGGATAATGTGGAGGGGGAAAGGCAGAACCCAGCGCTGAAAAAATCAAACTTTTAAATGTTCCTACTCCATTGAGCTGGAAACCTTCCTTAGCCCTCCCTCTTTCAACTCCCCAACTGATTTATGGAGTCACCACACTGAGCTTCAGTCTTGATTGCACACAGCCCATGATCCTGGGCTTTTGTATTTTCATTTCCATTTCCCCACCTTGTCCCAACAGGACTCCCCAAGTTCATGCTGCTCACACGTTTGGCCAGAGCTCCAGCCAGGACTTCAGCCAATCCCCTGGATTTCTCTAGGATGGATATTGGGATTGTTTGCTAGGAAATACTCCTGCAGAAGCCTTTTGGGATCAGCTGCATCACTAAAGGATGACATTGGCAGCTCGTGGTGTCTGCTCTGATGCAGGAGCCCACTTTGAGAAGCATTTTGGAGCTGCAGCACAATCAAAAATCCAACGGAGCTGCGCAGCCTCAAACAGCTGAACTGGCACAAACGAGTGGAAGTAATTCCTTCCTTCAGCCACTAAACTTAAATAAATGTCAGGCTGCAGCATGACACATCTGAGTAAATACCTATCAGCATAAAAATGCTAATATGTTTGTGACTGCTGAACTCTCTTCCTAAAGCAAAACATCTCCATAACCTCCAACTTCGCTGGATCTGTGTAATTCCATTTCTACTGTCCAGTCCTGTTGAGATCAAACTCCAAACCTTGTCTACATTGAAAGTGTTTTAAAATTTGTGTCTTCATGCTCTGAAATCAGTGTTGATTATATTTAAGAACGCAGCACAACTGCCTCTTTACCTCCAGCTAAAGTGGCTGTCACTTGAAATGGATTTTCTTTGTCCCCTCTCAGGCTGCCTCATCTTGCTCCCCGTGCCAGACTGTAATCTGAAGATTAAGTGAAAAATCCCATTTCTAGAGCTGGAAACAACCATGTTTACAGACAGCACCACTGTTGACATGGCCAGCACATCCCCTCCAAAGCCAGCTCTGCCAGCCCCAGCTCCAAGGACAACAGCAGGGCTCAGCTGCAGCTCAGCCCTGCCAGCCTCAAGGAGCAGATCCCGGCACCTCTCAGGGAGGAAAGAAAAGAGGACAGATTTTTTTTTTTTTTTTTTTAATTTTTGGTCTCAAGTTTCTTATTCTGGACTTGTTTTCTAGGGATCAGGGAAATTCAGAGTTCAACTACCTTATGGAGTCTTCATTAAGTAAATGTTTTCACTCATAATTTAAATACTCATCGTTTTTAACCCTCATCATCATCACCTTTCCATGCTCCAAAGCCACTCCAAGTGAGCTTTCCCTCAGGAAGTGAGAACTGACAGATTTCACTGAAAATCACTACTAGAACTGTTCTTACAGAGAACAAATTTGGATATAAGTGACTGGTAAACTACAAAAAACCCCATTTATTTAAGATTCAAAAGAAGAAAACAGCAATGGAACAACAAAGCAACTTCCTCATGCACATCAATAAAACCCCTTATTTTTCTGCTCAATTTTTCTAATCTTTATGGATTCTCATGAAGCTGATTTTGCTATCCACTCGTCCTCTTTTATAAAATGTTATTACTAATTGTATCCAGAAAAGCCAGATTGACACCCAAAAGAACAAATCCAAAAAAGAAGCATTTCAAGGTCAAAAGGAGGTTATTAAAGTCAGCATAATACATATTAAAACTTAACTCTTCTTTGTATTTCTTATCAGAGCTTTAAGAACAACTGACTGGAAGGGAGGGCAATTTAAAATCACAACTTTAAAACTCTTTTCAGAGCATAACTCTGTAGAAGGGGCTGTTAAAATCTGCTACATATTGGCCACCCAGCACATTTATTGTCATTAAAACATAAAATGCAGCCACTCCTGCAACAGCTGCTGTAAATAAATCAGCTCTGAAATAACAAGAGAATCAAATCAATACAAAAATAATCCAGGACAGTGGGGCTTATTCCTCTTACCTGCCTACAAGCATTTACAAATAGTTTCTGTTTTCATGTTTGGTGTTTTTCTTAAGAAAACACCTTATTAGAAAGAATTGCAGTTCAATTCTAGCAACCTGCAAACAATCTCCCTATTCCTTAAAATAAAAATGTGGAGGATTAAAATATATATGAATATATACATAAAGAAATATAGAAATATATATATAAATATATATATATATATTTATATATATATATATAACCTACCAACATCAATTCAGGGAAAAGTTCAACTAGGAAAGAAAACCCCAAAATATTCTTATTTCTGGTTCTATAGGAGTAACAACAAATCTGATGTCAATCTATACCATCTCATTTAACAGAAAAAAAAAAAAAAACTTCTAGAAATTCAAGGTTATTGCTGGAATAATCTCGAAGTGTGAAAAAATTAAGACATGGTTAAAGATTTTTAAGCACCTAAACATTTAAAAATTAATAAATCAAATTAAATCTCATTTAGGAACCATTCACACAAGCTTAGGGGAATGCCAAGTCAACAGGAGCATCGCTGTTTGTTAAGAGAAGTATCCAAAACCCCACTAAAAAATGCTACTGGATATTTGAATTTTGGTAAAACACCCCCTGATTCTACAGCCCACACCTGACACAGCACAATAATCCCAAACTATTTCAGTTTTGCACATCAATGAAAAAACTGCCTTCAAGTGTTCGACCGAGCCAGTTTTGCTTCATTTCTCTTGGCAAGAAAGCCTAAAACCCCCATTTGTTACAAAAACATTGTACCAAAACTGCAGTGTTAACTTTCCAATGTGCTGATTGGGAATATTGAGAGAATTTCCAGGAATTCTGTGAGGAACTGACTCTCAGGAGGCTCTGCACAGATCCCAGCCACAGCAGGATCTATATTTAGAACAGCAACTCCAGTTCAACCAGTCCATCAGTTCTGTACTGGGTGATGCTTTTGAAACAGGGGCAATCCAGATCTGCTGGCTGAGACTTGCATTAAAATATTTCCTTTTAATTCAATTTCCCCCTGATGCTGCATCAACATTCAGGCAAGATTACAGATCTCCAGAATGATAACCGTGTTGTAACATAAAAATGTTATTTTTTTGCTACAGAACTGAAGAAAAATAAATTTTAAAAATTCACACATCACTGCCAAGTCACAACAAAGACAGATCAGTTTTAGCATTTCATAAAGATCAGGGGAGAAAAAAAATTAAGTAATGGCCAAATACAGAGCAATGCACAACTCACTGCCTCCTATAATGGATTTCCAAGTGGTTTTTGACAGCAAAATATTATTTAACTTATTGTCTGGTTACTTCTCCATCGTTTTGTGCATTGGATGAGCTCATGGAGCCCTGTTCCCAAACTTGGATTTAAGACACCACTGTGGGCTAGAAGCTACAAATATTTTCTAAACTGTAACCAACAGACTGGAATAAAGCACTTAGTGGAGGCACCAACAAAAATTGAAATACAAACATAAATAAAAACACAGATTGAAAACAAACCCCATCCAACTTTAATATTTAACAGAACTACCCAGAATGTTTTACCAACCGACCAACAAATTGTTTTAGTATTAAAAGGTTTACCTTCATTTCAAACTTCCCCATAAAATACAACAAGTTCTCAAACTGGCCCTAAACAATCTTAAGGAATAAATAAGGCAATAAAGAGCAAATCTGAATATTTCAGATCTTGGAGAAATCACTTCAGTTGTACTTGGTGCACACAAACGAGGAGCTGCTCATCTCCCTAAGCAGGCACAGCTTTAACACCTAAGCAGAGCTTTGAGAAACTCCCGTCCCTCAGCTCTTCTGCTGCCACACAGAACTGAAAATGGCACCCTGATAAAATGTGCTTTATTTGGGTACTTTGCTGCATTTGACCCTTTTCCAGAGCCTGAAGCGATCCAGGTCCAACCCCCCGAGTTGGGAGGGTGGAAAATCAGGAAGAAAAATCTCAGTGGAGCAGAAAGCAACGGATATTAGCAGCTCTCCAGTATCAGAGCTGCCACAAATACAGCTGAGTGCAGAGCAGGATCAAAGCATCCTCCACCTTCCCTCAGATCTGCATCCAACAGCAGGGGAAAACCCACTCAGGGCTCACCTGCTTCACTCCCTGCCAGTTTAACCTTTGGAATCACATTTGCTGCATTTGAAATAAGCCAAAGACTCCTTAAGGTCTTTCAAGATACAAAATGGCCATTTTTGCCACTTGCTGAAGGTATCCAAATGTGTCATTTTTCCAGCATTTAGAGATGATACTGAGTCTCTTTCTCTACAAACAAATAAAGATACAAAAAACCAGTTAAGAGACTTTCTGGCATTCGAGAAAGGAAGATGATAAATGTAATACAACCAGTTTTAATCAAGATCAAAGCTGTAGGAGAATGCAGACAGACAGTCTAGACTGCTTTACTTTGAAAGCCTAAGCATATAAAGCAACATCTGCAAAGAACATTAATCACATTTAGTCCACAATCTTATCACCTCCCAAGCAAGCAGAAACAACTTTTACTTAAAAGTCATATGCTTCTATGTGACAGGCATTTTTAATTATCTTTAAATTAGATATTTATCACTGATTACAAAGCTGTTCTGTTCACTTTGAAATAAGCTGATGTAATTTGAAATACACTTGCAGAGCTGTCTGGACAAAGAATGGAATAAAGTATTGGTAAGGAAGCCTGTTGAACAGCAATAATTATTTCACACCATTGGTACAGAGTAGGAATTCTCAAAATACTGAATTAAATTCTGATTTGCTCCTCTGCATTTCAGACCATAACTCAACAGGCAGCAATAAAATGCAAGATTTTCTGTACAGTTTTCTTTAGCTTTGGGAAATGACTTGAGAATATAAATAATCAGCTTCCTTTCAATTTTGTTTCTATAAAAAAAATTTATCTGGTTCCTGCATTTTAGAGGGGAATTAAAAATGGAGAGATGGTGCATATCTACATATAGAGTATTTATGTGATAATACATATCTTTTGATACAAAAGCAATTTATTCCTTGTTTACCTTGGTTTATTTTGCTTATATTCTGGTCCATTCTCCCTTATGATTTTGCCTACTCACTAGCAATCATTTCATTTATTTTATTAAAAGTGTCTTGCATTAAAGTTTTCCCTTCTGCCAAGGTTTTCATACGATCTACCCTTCAACAAGAGCCTGGCAGAGACAAACCCACAAAAAAAAAATTCCATCATCTTACAACCCTGAAGCAACAGCTGTGAAAATTTACAACGTTATAAACCCACAGAGGCAAAGAACAAAACTGGGAATTTCTGCACTAAACTCAGCTTCTCCAGCAGCCCCACATCCCACAGGAGAGCTCGTGAAACGCAGCAGCAAATCCAAAATTTATGAGTCTTATTCAAAAATCTCGGTGTTAAATTCCTCAGTTCAGAACAGAGTGTGCAGCCTCCCCTGCAGCAGGATTCACTGAAAACAGGGATTTTTGGGGGATTTCTGCTGGTACCTTTCAGCTGGAGATCCCCTCTCCTTGCAGGCACTGCTGGCCATCCTGCTGCTCCTGGCTCCACATGCACTGAGATTCCTCAGTCTCTCCTTAAATTTATAGACAAAAAGATGATTCCTGAATGCCTTTTTATCCCAAATCCTGCCCAATCTCTCGACTTTGCTGTTCCAACTCTCAGCTGCAGAACAGAGGTTTTCCAGCAGCAAAGCCCCAGTAACTCACCCCACACTTAACAGTGGAGATTTCACTGAATTTCTGTGGAAAAGCACCTGGTTTATTCTTCCTGCACAGGCAGCAGCATCCTCCTGAAGCTCTGCAGCATTCCTGGAGTGCTGGAGTTCATCTGCCTGAGCTATTTAAAGAATTTCCTATCTTTAGGCCTACTGACAACACTTTTTTTATTTTTTAATGTAACTTTAACCTCCCACAAAAAGCAGTTTAACAAAGGGAGACTCTGCACACCTTCTGAGACTCCTACACCTGTGGAAATTGGAATGCTTGGAGAAATACCCTCACATACTAGGATTTGAGTTCATTCCTTGGTGTTATTTTGTTATTTAACTGGGCACCTCATAGAGCCACACCAAGGCAATCTATTTTCTGGCCAATTTTCAATTTGCTTATCTGATCAATTCCACCCCGACTCTTTGAGTTAAAACAAATGACAAGCATTTAGGTAGAGCAGGAAATTTCAAGTGTTGTAGGATAATGCAGAGGCTTTCTCAGAACTTGGCTGTTTATCTTCAAAACCCTGGGATTGGTTTGTGCTGCAAAATTTTAATGAGTGAATTCGATAGAAGAACTAGAACTAGACAGCTGCTTTGAAAACAGCAAATAAAATTTAGTTTCAATCCTAACTCCAGCTACATGAACCTCGGCTTTTATTATCTCATCTCATGGAATGAACCACGTGGCTTAGGAGAAATAACACTGTGGCTATTTAGAGACAAGGCAGGTTCTGAGAGTTCTCACTGAACTTCCAGTGAAAACCAGAATTCCAAAGTCCTTGGATGAATCAGGGAATCTTGTGTACGTGACACAAGAAAACAACCCCACAAACAAAAGCTTGAGGACAAAAGCACTGCACTTGCTACTACAAGATAATTTGTCTTCTAAATTTAGATAACAATTAAGAAAAATGTTATCTAGTGACCTGAAATCTGGAAGGCACTTTAGGATATGATTTTGACCTTCCTGTTCTTATTCAAGAACGCTTTTAAAGCCAGAACATGAATGCTGTTACTCCACTTAAAAGCCTCTTGACACTCTGACAAAGCAACAGCCTTAAATTTGATGATTAAAACTCCAAGTTGCAGGGCAATAAAAGGCTCAAGAGGGTTTCCTAAACGTGTTTTCTACAGGTACTGCCCAGAGGCCATGGGGTGAATCCCTCCTGCCTCTCAAAGATAAGAGGACAAAGATGACTGTGGATATATTGCATTAGGTTATTTTGGGAGGGACCTGCCAGACAGGTGATCTGCTAACATGTCTCCAAAAACATTCCTAGGAAATTACCAGAACATCAGTGAGAGAGGAAAATGACTATTTTTAAGCTGTGCTGCATGAAAGATTACAAAAAAGACACTTAAGCTACAATCCTGTCTATTAATGCCATTCTCTGATAAGCACAAATTCCCCAGAAGTGAAGTTGCTGCTCACAATATGCAGGATTCCCTAGAAATAGCATTCCACCCACTGCACGTGGAGGCAGGTGAGTAAGAGGCAAAGAAGGAGCTCTTCATGGAATCTACCATCTAACACTTGCTAAACATGATGAATTTTGGATTTCACAGCATTTTGGAAAAATCAGAGCAGCCTGGAGTAGCCCATGTTAAGGAAGGCTTGAGAAAGCAGCTATTCCAGGAGTTCTTTTACCAGTACACAGTAAAAAAATGCAGAAACTTTTCAGGTCAGGGTGTGAAAACTAGAAATTCAGAATTTTAACTTCAAAGTTATCAATGCATGAGTCTTAATACCAGGGGAAATAAAAAAATCTGTACTTGAGTACAGGAGCACAAATCACATAAACTAATTTTGATCTATTTTGCTCAAGCAGCACAGCTGATAAAGCAGCAGCAGCAGCAGAGGATTCAGGAGATCAAAGCAACTGAGAAGAGCCCAGGACACTCAGTTTGGATTAGCCCATATCACTGCCATGTCTCAGTGTGCCTAAAGTCACCCAGAGGAGCCAGCTGAGAGCCAGCACCACGTTCCACTGAACCTGCTGACAGGGGATGTTTCAGGCTCGCTGAGTGTGAAGAGGATTCAGACATTAACCCAGCCCAGGCTCGATCACACAAACTCAGAGGGACAGATTCACTTCCCAACCCCACAGAGACTCCACTGCTCCCTCGCTGCCCCTCAGGATCCTCCCCCAGGACAATGCAGAGGGAAGGGAATCACAAGCACAGCTACAATTTAACTCTACGAAGACAGACGGTGACCGGAGCCGAGTGAACTTTGCACGGGCTCACAAGGGCTGATTCCACCCCTTCCCTTCCGCCACACCGGCTCCAGCCCGAGGAAAACCCGGCCGAGAGAGGGCAAGGATTGCTCCTTTCACAGACATCCAGGGATCTGGGAATTTCCAGGCAAGGGCCACTGCTTTAATGTTGTCTCTGGAAAGTTCCTCAGTGCAAACTCTGAGGCTGGCCAGTTTGGCAGAGATGAGGAAACAAATGTGGCCAAACACACGAAGTGTGGTAGAGCACAAACAGAAGGTTGGCCTTATTTTAAGCTGAATTCTCCTTTTGAGGAGAATTTTGAAAGCATCAGACACTATGAGCTGCAGGGTGAACTAAAGGCTTTTGGCAGCAGCGTTCAGCAACCAGGAATTATTTGATCTGGAAGTTCCATCCAGACCCAAGTTTAATCACCTCTGAACAAACTATTCCTCCCTGAATTTGTCCATCTGCGAGATCGTTTTTTATTTCCACATGTTCTGAAACACTGAGTTCTGCACTTTAATTACCCATCATTAGTAGATGTACTTTTTCTGGTTAAAGTACCTTCATCAATCATTTGGGTGGGTTTGATGTGAAGCAGCTGGCCAGCAGGCCCAGCAGGAAGAAAAGACAAGTTAGCAAGGTACTCGGCCCCAAAAGCATCCTGAAATGCATTTCCGTGGATATCACACAAAGGTAGGATGTTGGCAGGCATTGGGATGGAGAAATTACAGGTATTTAGCAGTATTTGGGTTATTCACTTCCAGTTCCCAACCTGATTTAAACCAGAATGAAGCTTAAAAGGAAATCCTTCGAGTCTGATGATGGGAATTTTTAGAACAGAAAATAACTCAGCAGATTTCAAGTTGTTTTATATTTAGTTAAGTTATATATGTGCTCATATGGAACCTTTCTTCTTAGCTATCCAGGATTAAAGAAATCTCAAGATCCAAAAGAATGCATTTCATTAGTAGCAAAAGAAAGACTTTTCAGGTATTAAGAAACAGAATGATGATATAATTTTATGGCTTTATTTTCCTTAAGATAGGAAGCATCGGTGTCACAGGGATTGCTGACTTTCTCCAGAGAAATTCCAAAGTTGTATTTGAAGTGTCTTACCCAGAGTAGTCATAAACACAAGTTTAAGGGCTTCTACTGCCAGATGTTGTGTTTGATGAAGAAGTGCTTGTGCTCACACAGAAACAGGTGTTCCTCTTGTCACAGCTGAGGAATTCGCTCAGCAATAAATCCTCCTGGCAGGCCAGAAGAACACCAAAGCTTCACAAATGCAACAAAAAAAATTTATGGGAGAATTCTCATGTCTTGCCTGCTCCAGGTGTTTATCCTGTGGTAGTCAATGAGTGTTTAAATGTGAACACAAACAGTTCTATCAGTAAAAATCAATAAGAAGAATTTGCCTTTGCAAAGGAGAAGAAAAATTATCTGGTTTTTTTTTCATTTGGAGTTATTTGCTGTTTGGGTGGCTGGCTTTTGTTGTTTGGTTTTTTTCCCCAGGACAATCATTACCTCCAGACAGGCAGCACAGGGACAGTATTTAGTAAATCACTGGCCAAACAGCAACAATGACTCAACTTTCCGTGCAGCACCCTTAGGAGTGGTTTATTCTGTCCTATCAGGATCAAGTTTGGTGTTAGAGAGGAATCCCAGGCTTTGCTGAGCTCCCTTCCTTAGGAACCCAGCTGAGGCAGAGCTGACACCTGCCTCCACCCTGGATCCAGCCAGCTCAGCTCAGGTGGATATAACATTCCAGCTGCCTTAGTGTCTCCTTATGATGTTTATTTAAGCTGTGCATTATTTCTGCAGAGATAGCGAGGTTAGCAATGCCCTGAACCCTGCAATCCCTCTTCCCTGTACAGCCACGGGAGAAATCCAGCACTGAGCTGCCCTGAGCACCCCAGAGGGAACAGAGCACACACACGAATTCCTGCCCACAGCCATTGCATTCCCAGCCTCCAGGCCTCCATCCTCTCACCCCTTCCCAGGATTGAGAACATCTGCTTTGAGTACCAATAACTTCTTTAAGGAATCCACATCTGTGCTCTCCAGTACAGGCTCCTACAGGAAATTCCATAGAAAAGCTTGAACATCACACTCCCAGCATTTGGATCCCAAGAAAATCAGCCTTGCTGGAGGGAAGGTGGGCACAAAAGAAACCAATGTACATTTAGGCCTCTGCTCTCCAGTGGTGGCAGGTCACTGCACTGTCCCTCAGCAGAAGCCAACACCTCAAAGAAGGACTTCAAAATTCTGCCTTAAGGAAAAAGCAAGAGGATGATGGAAATAGCAGCCTGGGCCTTGGAACATTGGCTTCTCTCTTCCCCACAAGGGAGGCTGAGCTGGGAGAGACCATGGCTGGGAAAACACCTCAGGTAAGAAAGAGTCCTCTGTGGTTTTTGAACTGATTTGTCTTCCAGTCACGCTCTATGCAGCATTTCAAACTCTGCTACTAGAGACCAATTTGTCTCCATTTCGGTGCCCATGCTTGCATTTTAGCACAGAAGTTGTCCTCATGTAGAATTTCAGGGAAGATTAAGAGTAACATGATGTCTGAACAAGGCCCAACAGCCCGAGGCTGACTTCACACTGCAGTGTGTCAAAAGGCTGATGAGTTTAGGTCTTGTCCCAAAGATTTGGTGACCAGCTGAACTCTCAGCACTACAAACTCATCCAGAGCTTTTCTTTCCAAAAGTGTGCCCTGCTGGCTGGAAGATATTCCTGGTTCCTGGCTTTTGTCAATTCATGACAAGCTCCTGACAGGTGCCCTGGTTCTTACACACTCCCCTGGCAGCTGGAAGATGCTCCCGGGATTGGGATCTCTCAGAGCAGATCCTGCTCAGGATCTGCTCCACGGCTGTTCAGTGATGTGCAAAATTCACCAGATCAACCCTTGTTTGTAAATGGGATTCCTGATGCTGTGTTAAGTGTTTTGATTCAATACACTCAGGCATTATCAGTTAAGAGTTCTGTACTTAAGGACATCCCCTACATTCTCCCCTCATCATTTCCAGACCTCTGTTCTCCTCTTGGATCAGATTTTAGCACAAAGTTTTATGCCCATCTGCTCAGAATAAACTTCCAAAGACACCTGCAGCTAAAATTCGAGTAACATAAATTAGATATTGCTAAGATTATGTTGCAAATAGTCTTTCCAAATAGTTTTCTTAAGCCTGGGATGTAACTCGATTTTACTGACCACTGTATCAGCCATTCTGTGATTGTGTCAGTCTGAATCTTTTATTTAATTGCCACCTCATTGTTACCAGAGAACCTGTGAGATAGGAGTGAATTTTATCACCTACTCCCTTGAATGACAGAATCACAGAACAGTTTGAGTTGGAAGGGACTCATTCCATGCCCCTGCCATGGGCAGTGACACCTTCAACTATCCCAGGTTCCTCCAACCTGGCTTGGGAACTTCCAGGGATCAGGGGCAGCCACAGCTTCTCTGGAAGCCTGTGCCAGGCCCCTCTGCTGTTCTGCCTGGAAATCTTGAGTCTAGGGCCCTGAGAGAAAAATGTGACATGAAGATATTTAAAAAGCAAGGGAAGAGGAAAAAAAAAAAACCCTGTGAGAGCAGGCCTGCACTGAGATCCTCAGAAAAACGCTGAAAAAGAGAAGCAAATTCTTTCTGAAGATGGAGATTATTAAAAATGATCATGGATTTCTCACCCAACACATGCACAGAACAGCTCCATTCAGCCACACTGAGGTGGCATTTCCCTCGAGAATTCACTTCCTGGGACAGTGCAGTCTCACTGCCAGCCCTCACTGCATCCACCCTTTGCTGCTCCATCACCCTTCCCCCAGCTCTTGCCTTTGATCCTGAGAGCAGGGAGCTCCCTCCGTGCTGTTTTTTCCAGTGGTTTCTGCTGCTTTAGCAGATTGGATCAGCCCAGCCCAAACCCAGGAGCCACGAGGGCTGAGCCCCAGTGAGGAGCGACTGCAGCACAAAATGGGGATGTGGGTGAGGAATTGGATACAAAGAAGAGGAACTCTGGGTCTCACTGTTCTCCCATCAGCTTTTCTTAAATGCCCTACAACTAAAACAACCTTTTTGGACCAGTAGAAGGTGATTAACAGGTTTTTGAAGCTGCAGGAACAACTAAAAATCGTGGATGTTGTGGGCTTACTCTGAAAATTTCTGCATTCCTGAACCTCTGTTTCAGAATGAAGACTGAGGGGAGAACAGCTCAGATGGGAACAGAAGCTCCCCCAGAACACACTTTGTCAGCATGTAAATATCCCAAATTCATCAAAACCAAATTCCAACACACATTTTTTACTCTTACACATGAAGAAATGGGGACTCATCATCTACCTCCTCTCTCCCATCTTCACTTTGAATGAAGGAGCTTCCAACACCAAAGTATTTGTGACATCGAAAGGAAAATTTCTGGGATTATTAAATTTCAGAGAAATATTTTTGCAAACAAGGTTCTAGGAAATTATTTTTGCTTGATTTGCCATCCATCTGAATACTTTTATGCCATTGGAAGAGTCCAGCTGCACACTGGAGCATCAGGATTTTTCACAAGGGATCCACTCCACTGGAATAAAAAGTGGGATCTGTGCTCTCCTGGCTTCCCTGGAAGCCTCTGACCCAAAAGGATGGGATTCAGAACTTTTTCAGCTGAACAGGAAAAGAAAACTTTCACCAGCAGGTACTGTTTTTCATGGGTGGTTTCCCAGAGAAGTGGTAAATGTAGAGTTTGGGGCAGGAATGGAAGCAAAACCATCTTGTGGTTTGAAAACACCTTCTCACAAATTAATCACAGTTTCACAGCTTGGTTTTAATACAAGCACAGCTCATAGAAACTCATCAAGAGCTCCCTTCTGACCCCTATCACCCCAAATTGTCCAGGTCAGAGGGGCCTTCATTTGTTGGGGTCTGTCCCAGGGACACAAGGTGAAGTTAAATAAAATGTAACCAAGCTGTTACAATTTTTCAAAGTCACTGCAGATAATCTTTTTGATGGGCTTTGTGTTAAACTTAATAAAATTCAATTATCCCCAGGGACAACCTGCAAAACAGACCCTTTCCAAAATTTAAGATCAGAGAATTAAAATGAAAATATTAACCAGTGGTCTATGCTGCTTTTAAAGCAGCTTTATAAACAAATGATGAAAACTAAAGAACCTAATTCTTTATAAAAAGTACAGTAACTCCAACAATTGTGTGCCATTTTGCAACTTTCACAGCCTAAATGTTCTTCAACCCTGAAACACGGAAATATTTAAAGAAAACTCTCCCATCATGTAATTGCTGTGAGCTAAAGAGAACTATCTGTACCCTCTACTGACAAACACTAGCAAAAATGTCTAAAATTAACAGTTACTGCAAAGTTTAATTTTGTCTCAACACTGTAACTCGACAACAAAATTAAACCACTTCCCTGTTTATGTGGAAATTCCTAGAAGGAAAGAGTTTTTCATGCTAGAAGGCTTGATAAAATCATTGGTCATATTTAAAAATAGCTTTTAAAAACAGATCTAATTTCAACTTATGTGCTGATATTGAAATCCAAGTATTCAAAATCCAGCTGAGAGAATGATGACCACTCCAATCTTTAGGCAGCATTTAAGGAATGGAGATTAATGTTATCTAGGTGAGATAAGAGCTCTCAACCTGAAAAAATAAGGTCAGGCTTCAGTTACAAATAAAACCCACCTCGACATCACAAGCTGGGAGGCACCAAAAGGCAGGAAGCTGCTGAAACCCAGCTGAAATCAGCTCTGGGAGCAAGCAGGGAGATCTGGAGATGGAGCCAGCCTGGGCTGGGACAGAGCTGCTCCTGAGGGAACCGTCCAGAGGAGGAGGAGGAGCACCACAGGGTCCCTCAAGGGCTTCCCTGGGACCCTTCTTGGTTCAGCTGCTGGAGCTCCTCAGGGTTCTGGAGGTGGTGGAACACCTCAGGGGGCTTGCAGGCAGTGCCAGGAGCAGGGATGGCACTCCAGGCAGAGCCCAGGGTTGGGCACATGGGAATTTCATGGAATCCCACAACGTGGTGTCCTGAGCCTCAGGACACGGCACCCTCTGCACCAGTACAAGCAGGGACTGCCAGAATGGGTGCCAGCTCTGCTGAAAACAACCTGGAGGTTTGGTGGGCACCACACTAAAAAGTAATTTCAAAGAGGAAATGACCATTTCTACTCAGAGCCCTTATGATGAAGCTACATTTTCAAAGTGACATTAAAACCAGGTAGATTACAGAATCAACTACACCCCAAACTGCCAACGCTCAGCTCAAACAGGAATCACCTTTAAATATGAAATAGATAATCTGAAGAAAAAAAATTATCCATCTGCACTTCAGATCACAACTGGCCCGAGGACTGCTCCCTCAGGCCACAGGTGCCAGAGCGAGCACAGATCCCTGCTCAGGCTGCAGGAGTGCTGCCCTGGGCCCGGGGCAGGCACGGGGGTGTGGGCTTGCCTGTTCCCTAAGTGGGACAGCTCCCAGTTTAACACAGGGCTGAGCTGGAAGGCAGCAAATGATGCCAATGTTTCCACAGCACACTAATGGCACACACTCCACGCTCTCGGGCAGGAGATGAGGGAAGAGTGAAGTGCTGAAGCTGCAGGAATTCTGGTTCAGCCCTGCCTGCGCTGCCTCCTGGCACTGGCCCTCAGACCGTGCTTTGTGTCATCTCATTAGACACCACTTGGCACAAGCTACAACACTATCAGGGCTGCACTGGGAGCTGAGCAGGGTTTGTGTTCCCTCTGCAGCCTCGTTTCACTGGGAATTCCAGAAACAGGCTAAAGAGACCGGCCACGGATCGTCTCTAAAGCATTCTTCACATCTACAGTCAATCATACAAAAAAAAATTAAAACCAATCACCGAGTAGCCTTACCAGCTTCCATTTTTTCCCCAGAATAAACAAACAAACAAGGAAATCCCAAAGCAAACAAGTAAAAACAAAAACTGCATGCTTTGCCCTCATAAAAAGTTTGGTATATCTCAGAAAATACACAAATCTTATCCTAAATGTTTTGAGCACTCTCTCTCTTATGCATTCCTAAAAAGGATGGATGTAGCATCCAACTTTAAAAGTTAATCTGCCACAAGAACCTCTGCAATTTGTTGAAAAGTGAATTGTTTTTCTTATGTGCATCCCATTTAAGGGATAAAAGACACAGAGAGTTAAAGCTATTTAAAAAGTAACACAATTCTGAGCTATACAGATTCTTAGCAGTTTCAAAATAATCATACAGATACTTTCTAAGAGAACCTTCAGATTAAACATCTTGAGTAACTTCTCAGGTATCAGCTTTAACAGTGTCAATGCTCAGAATTAAACCAGCAAAACTTAACTCATTTGCTGCCATCATTAGAGAAAGTGGAAAACTTCCCAAGTGTGACAACAGCCTCATTTAGGCAAAAACCAAAACCAGATCAGACAGCAATGCCTAAGTTGTATTGTAATTACAATATACAATTTTGCTGCAAATGCAAAATACAATCTTAATTCTCTCAGTTTTAATGAGGCTGATGAATATCTCAAAGTTCACAAAGCAAAAGAATTTGAGAAATATTCGTTTTGGCCAAGATATAGAATTCTCCTTCATTATCTATTCACTATAGACAATGTTTCCCTCATGTAATTAAAGAGTTATAAAAGCAGAGAAATGCATCTTGGCATTTCTTACATGCCCATCACAGTTAAGAGTACATAGGGGTTTGCTTTTAATTACATTGTCATTTCAGCATTTTGTATCAAATTACCACCTAATTAGGGATCCATATAAATCCTTAAAAAAAAGAAGTTATGCTTTAACAAAGTAAGGAATCTCCAAAGGTGATATGTAGCCATTTAAATTAATTGAAGAACTTGTAGCCCTCTTGCCAACTAACAGTCCCCAACATCCCATCAGGGCCAAGCAGTGCAGTTTAATAGTTCCCAACCAGCCACCTCGGTGAGTAACTCTAGATTAGCACCGAAATTAATTACAACTTTGCACTGAGTGCATCCTGAGTGAAACATTATCCTGCACCACTTTGACCAGAAACACCAGCAGGACACAAAATTACCAAGCTTTTCAAAAGGTGTTTTTAGAATTTGGGAATACTTAATTTTCCTTCCAAACCAAACCAAACAGGGAGCTGGCAGCCCCCCAAGTGCTGCTGTTGCTGCAGTGCCTGGCTGTGAAGCCAGCAGGATTTGGGGTGACACAGCCACTGCTCACACCTTTGCTGGCACCAACACAAGGAGGGTGTCCCCTGCTCATTGTCTCCATAACAAAGCTGCTCCGTGAAGGAATCCTGGCACAGCTCATTAGGAGAAGCTCAGAAGAAAGCCCCAAGAGTAAAGGCCCCCATCCTGCTCATCCTGCTTTGACTGCACGCCTGGAAATGGGATTAATTAATCTGGGAGAACTGGGGAACAGGAGATGGGCAAGACAGGAACATTCTTTCCCTGAACTACTTGAGAAAGTTTTCTGCACGCAGCTGTGGTGAGGTGCTGCCACCACAGGACCTCACACCTCCCAGAGCGAGCTGATCCCATCCCAACACCACCAGTGCTGCAGGAACAAGCAGTGCTCCCACAAAAGCTTCCCTCCTTTCCAAGGGTTTTTCTAACACCTCTAACCACGTAACCAAAGATTTATGTCTCCAGTTAGGAAGTGAATTGTCTGTTTTTCTTGTTTCCAGTTACACCTTTAACTAGGAAATTCTGAAGAAAACCATCAATGTTGACTTTCCTCATCAAGAATTAAATTACTGTGAAACAATGAAGATAATTATGCAATGGAAAAACCCTTCCCTGCTCTCTTTGCACCAACAACGGAAGGATTTGATGTATCTAATGTACATTTGGGATTCCTGGCCACAGAGATATGCAATGTAAACAACATAGCAGTAAATATTCATTTTCTGTGGGATTAAGCCTAAATATGCTCTGCTGTTTGGCACCGTAGTCACAAACTGTTTCTAAGAAAAAACCCCACCACCACACAGACAGTGCAGGGAGAGAAGACAAGAGATGCCACAGAAAGTCACTGGCATCCAATCTCACTTCAATTCCATATGGAAATAGCAGGAAATAAGATGTGCCCGATTTTAAGCACCAAGGCAACAAAAACACATTAAGATTTCATCACACGAGAACTTGGCTGTAAAATCCGTAATTTTCTTGATCTTTTTACAGAGTTTTCATTTTCAGGAACATCAGAGAGCTAACAGCTCATGGATGCTACCAAGCAGCTCAAGCAGGCATTTGCATTAAGCTGCTTTCAGTTAATTAAGTGGTGGAAATGCATCTCTCCTACACCAAGAAACCTCTTCCACAATCAGATTCCTTGTCAACCTCTCTCTTTTTACAGCCTGGAAAAGCTACAAGTGGAGAAGGTTGGAAGAAAAGGTAGAATGAATAGGAATGAAAAACATTGGAGGTGCTGTTATTTCTCCCCTTCCCTAGAACTAATGATATAACAAAAATTAATGTCTATGGTTAAACAGAAAAAAAGAATTTGGCTGTCCTCATTTGCTAATCAGCCAAACTCATCACCTAAGGGATTTCTGCCCCCAAATTCCAGAAAGGTGGGAATGGGGAAAATAAAAAACCCATTCAAACAGTCACCATTAAACCCAGCTGAAAACTATTATTCCTGCTAACAGTAATTCTCTCCTCGCAGAAAAGCACTTTTCCCTCACACAGAACACCTGCCCCTCAACTTCCACCCAGCACATGCAAACAAACTTATTGAAGCTTTTTCTTCAGCTAAACCTCGTGTGTGAAGTGTAGAGATGCAAATAAACTCATGACAGCAGCATCTCTCCGGAAATGTTTGGAAAGCAGAGCTCTACCAGAACGATGCTCACATGTTCTGATGTTGCATTAGCACAATTACAGCTCTTTTCAGAGCCCAGAAGATTTAGGGTTTGTAGCTGTTAAGTATTAACAGATTACTTAGAAATAGTTAACAGATTTTTAAGCTGTAATCGTTTATAACATCATAACTCAGTCTGTGCTTGAAAACAGTATTAAAGAGGTTTATTTAATGAAACAAGTCCTGCCCTCAACAGCAACATTAGGAGTGCCCAGTGGTAATACATTTAAGATTAAAACTTGTACCCTCTGATAAAATAAAGGAATCTTTACTTTAAAAGCAGTACTAATTCTGAAGTGGTTTATTGTCCCACAATAAAGTAAATAAAGTAATTAGAGTCCAACCACAATCATGGACAGCTCACAGGGAACACAGCACCACAAACAACTTCACAAACATTCCTGTGGCAGGATTTTCAAGGGTTACCAAGTTAATAATGAAAGGATAGTAAAAAAACAAAGGACATTACACAAGTAAAATCAAAGAAAAAGTCTCATGTTCCCCCTCAGCTCCTTCTGCACACCCAAGCATTCAGCTTCTGAAGTCATATCATGGAAAGCAGGTTTTACAGCTCTCCATAGATTATTTTTTTGGAGGGACAGGGGGGAAAGATACAATTTAAAAATTAATTTCGCCGATAATAATCGCTGTGAGACAGTAAAATAATAAATTATAAATCAGAAAATAAAACATCCTCCATGCAGTGAAAATACTACTCCAACCACAAAGGTATCTTTGACATGCCAGTACCTTCAGCTCAATTTCTCAAGACCTTCTGAGTGGCTTGGGAATGATCTGGCATTAGGAGAAACAGAGAGGACCAACACTTTTCTGACACAGTTCCTCTTGCTTAGGTGATTTTTAGCTTGATTTTAGCTTCAGTTCTAAAAAACCCAGGTCTTGTTCCCTGCAGGAGGCTGCAGAACTACTTTGAAGAGAGACCACCCAGGTACCAAAGGCAGAGCAGGTACCTCAGAGGAGATGATGGGTTGGGAAATGAGGAATTTATGAGTAACAAAAGGAACTATGAGATTTTAAACTAAGATTATGGCTGAGGAAAATCCACTACTTCAGCATCTCCCACACTTCGAGCTGCACGTGCAAATGTTTCGAAAATGTCAGAAAATGATGAAAGTGCCCATTCTCTGTTCCTGAAACGTTCTAAAGTGTAGCCCAGCAATCACAAAAACACCAGAACACAACCACACTTCCCTGGGGGAGGGGAGCACCCAGATAATATCTGCTCTTTGATGAACAAGCTGTTTTAGTCACAAGTTTTCTTGTGAAGCTCCCCTACAATCTTGCCTCACCTACAGCAGAGGCACGGGAAGCTTGGTCTGAAGTATTTTATTATTACTTCAGGATCTTCTGCTCCTTCTGAAATCAAACATGCACACAGGTTTATCTAAGGAGTATATTAGAGGGCACATGGAGAACCTTGACCCGGGCACTTTGTTTTCTTGTTTAGTTAATGTGCATTCATCTCAGCCTCTGGAGTTCCTACACCCACTTTTATTCAAGCATCTACAAATATTTTAAAGCCTAATAACAACACAGATGCTCTTTTTCAAATATCTTAGTCAGAACGGGGAAATATTTTCACTCTCTTAACAAGGATGATTAAACTCACTGGAAATTCCTATTCATTTGCAGTACATTTACAGGATTTCAGAGAAGCAGTTTACAGATAATAAAATAAATCGCTTTGAACCTAAAGAGCACTTCCACACCCACCACGCAGAAAAAAACCACAACATTTTCACCTATTAAAAGAACCCCGGTATTAATTGGCCATGTAAACACCTGCTGAAAATAAATGTATTTGAAAAATAAATGAACAAATACAGCAAACCAAACCCACAATCGCTGAAACAACCTGTGAGGAGCTGGAGCTGCACACCAGAGAGAGGCATCCCCACACCTGAACTCCAGGATCTTCTCAACCACTGCCAATATCCCGAAATATAGAACCAGGGCAGACTGATTTGCACACTAAAGACTGGAAAAGAAAGTTCTGGTGGTGATGATGATGTTAGAACCAATTCATCAGGTAGGGTTTTAAAGTGAAATAAGTCAGTTAAGAAACACTACTCATAAAAACGCCTGTACTTCAGGCTTAAAATCTTATATAATCTTGTAGTTCTGATCATAAACCCAACAGTTCATTGTTGAATTTATTTATTTTTAGACTTGCCAAAAATTTTAGAGTGTCTGCAGTCCTGGTGTGAGTAGAAAATAGTATAATAATTCTTAAGTACCGGAACACTTAATGTGTAATACTGGAATAACCACCAAAACAATGTCATTAACATGAGAAGCAGCCCGGATTGCAGGCACTTTCCTGCTCATTTAGCCAAGATTAATTCTTCACAGGCAAGAGAAACACTCTTTTCACCTTACCAAGGACAACCCGAGCGAGAAATGTTAAAGGAAAGACGTTCTTTATTGCTTAGCTGTTCTTTTTATTAAGTCTGATAGGTAATGTCAACAAAAACCACTATTCTGTGCTCTAGGCAAAAGGATCTTAGAGGTGGACGTGGAAGAGAGGCAGGCACGGAGAGCAGATGGCAGCAAGTCTTTCAGAAACTCTTGGTGAGAGGGGGGAAAAAAGTTTCCCTAACAAAACATATTGCTGAATCGAGAGGAACGCTGCTGAGCTGAAAATCCAGGCGTTAGGAAAAGACGACACGCACGTCTTTACTGCTAGGCAAAAAAAAAAAACTTGTCAGAAATCGTGTTTTGTTTCAAAAGAAGAATAAAAATTAAACCTCCTGAAGAGCTTGCTGGCTGTCCTGAACCCGCTGAGCCGTTCCCCCGGTTAGCACGGGCAGGCTTTTTGGGTTTCTCCCTGGCAGCGCTCGCCATTTCACAGCACATTTAGCGCACACAGCGCGGATCGATAGCACTACAGACACAAGACGAGACTTATCCATTTGCTAACCACAGCAAAACGGCCTCTTCAGCAAAATCCTGCAGCTCCTAAGGCTGGAAATTTCAAAGGCATCGTTACAGGGATCTCATTGCCCCCTTCTCCCGGTCACACGGGGAGGCTGAGCACTTGTCTGCGAGCTTTTAGCCTGAGAAACAAGCGTAGCTTTGCACACCCTGCAAGGATGCTAAAAACCTACACGGAGCATTAAATACACGTTCCAAAAGCGGGCACAGAGCGCCAGGCTGGCGTGTAAACCCGCATCAGATCCTCACACAGCTCGTAAGAGGGTTTTTTTGGGTGACTGATGGAGCTCCAAGCGCGAACGGACCAACAGTTACCCAACCACTGGTTGCTGCCATAATTTTCCTGCTGGAGAAGCGTGGGGAAGTCCTCACGCCCCCCTCGCTTGCCAGGACTCAGAGCTGGCGTTCGAAGCTCAAATTCTGTTGTTTAAAAGAGAAAATCGGTATTTTTTTTTCCTGCACTACAAGGCAGTGACAAAGAATAGCAAAATACAAAGGGTTACAAATTAATCTTTAGAAACCGAAAGCCTGGCTTTTCACCCCAGTTCTGTCGGTACATCTCCACACGCACACACCCCTCGCTAGCACCAAAGGACGAGCTCAGCCTTTCAGAGCGGCACCTATTCTAAATTAATGAAGCATTAACGAAGGTCGCTATTCACCAGTGAAGAGTCCGGCGTAAGAGAGATCAAAGTGAAGGAAAGAGCATTTCAGCTGGGTAATTCTTATTTAGAACCAGCATCCAACACCGATAACCGCGCTGCCAGGTTACTTCTATGACACTAGGTGGTTATGTTCTCCACATTTATTCCACACAATTGATCTGAAATCCAAGCGCTGGGAGCCTTTCAAGTGCTCACGCTATATATTTTTAAGACTAAACACGAAAGCAGCTTCTGCCTATACAGTCGCTGCCATCCACAAACATCTACCACCCGAAAAAAAAAAAAAAAAATTTCTTTTCATTCATACAGAGCCAGCCCCAGTTTTCAAGCGCTGACCCCAAAGCCCTCCGTTTAAAGTGACAAATCCAGGAACATTCACTTACCTGATGAACAAGAGATAAGAAAAACAGCGAAGGCCAACTTAGTAGCAGCTCCCATCTTCCAACGCTGTTAAAACATTTAAGTGACTTTAAGTATCCAGTTTTCTGGGTCCTGCAAGCTGGAAAAATCTCCCTTCTTGCTGAACCGTTATAAAGCAATTTATAGCAACATTTCTGCAGCAGGTAGTGTTCATAAAACACTAAAAATCAGGTTTGTTTAGACACTGACGACCTCCCCGCGGCTCTTTCTAGAGAGAATCCGGGTTGAGGGAGGGATAAATATATTTGGAACCGTGTTTCAAAACACACGTGTCATTTGGCTTCTGTACAAACGGTGGCAAAATTCAATTCATAAAAGTAATGCTACTAAGAATCCACTTTAAAAAAAAAATAAAAACCAAAACAAAATAAGTCAACGATTAAGCTGCTGAGCACGACGAAGTCTCTGAGTCTCCAAGTGTTTTCCACATCAGGCGCCGTGAAGGATCATCCCTCGTGGGTGCGAGTGTCGGGGGGTCGGATCGGGATCAGTCCAAGGCGATGTTTTCGTCCTGCCTCCCCCCCTTCACACCCCGTGTAGTGTTTGGGAGAAAAGCAGCTCCATTCCAGTTCCAAACCTCGGGACGAAGAGAGGAAGTTTGTTTTTTTTTTGTCAGTTTGTCGATGAAAAACTACCTTAAAAACCAGCCAGCAGCTACACGTGGGTTTTCTTTAATAAATGCTGAGGGATTTAGCGAAGCCCAGGAGAGGGAAAGGGGGGAAACAACAGTCTGGGAACAAACAAACCTTCGGGCTTCCCGGGAAGTGGCAAATCTCTAGTCCTTGGCCAGGCAGCGAGAGCAGTGCATCCCCCCGTCTTCGCCGCCCTTCTCCAGCACCAGCACTCCCGAATCCCAGCAAGATTTCCAATTCTTCTAGGAGATTTCCATCCCCTCCCCCCGCGAGAGGCTATATTTGGTATTTAAACACACAAGAGTGGCTGGGGAGGGGGTACCAAAAAAAAAAAAAATAATGCAGTATCCAGGCGCTGGGGAGGAGGGTGGTATATTCTTTGTGGCAAATCCTTGCTGAGTGCCGTGCTTCCAGGAGAACTGGGCTTCTTTGGAAGGGAGGCGGCCGTGCCTCACGGCGGGCTGAGGCTGGATGGATCCAGGCTCCTCTCGCTCCTCACGGCTCCTGGATGGATCCACGCTCCTCTCCCTCCTCACGGACACATCTCCTCGCCGCCCCGCCGCTGCTCACGCGGAGACTCCACAAAATCCACCCCTCCGAGCTCAATCCAGTTCTTGCCTTTTTTTTTTCTTTTTTTTCCTCTTTTTTCTTTTCCTCCTAGGAGCGAGCAGCAGGAGACGGCAGGGGCGGGGAGGCAGAGCCCTGTCCCCGCGCCTCCCACACGGCGGAGCGGGAAGCGATCCCCTCGTCACCCTCTCCCCTAACTCTGACCCCGGCTCAACTCTCCGGTCTCCCGGGCGGCGGAGGTAGCGCGGCTCAGCCCAACTTTGTCCCTCCAGCAGTGCAGCTTAGGGGCTGGCGAGGCGAAAAGGCCGAGCCGGGGGATTCTCTCCGGGCGGCGGCGGCCGTGCCTAGAGCCCGCCGAGTGTCGCTGGCAGCGCGGAACAGCCCTCGGTGCCCTGCTGCCGCTGCTCCCCCGTGGTAATCTCATATCTACCCATTCACCCGTGTGGCGTGTGGAGAACCGGCCCAAGATGGCGGCACCCGGGCGATTGTTTTTGTTTCCTCTCCGCCTCCCCCTCCTTCCCCACGGCCGCGGCGTCCGCCCCGGATTGACAGCGGCGCCACCCAATCACAACGCGGGGTTTGCCGCGTAGCCCCGCCCACCTCCTCTCGCCCCTCCTATCGGCTGCAGGGCGGAGCGCGCTCCCCCGCGCTGGCCCCGCCCCCCGCGGCCCGCGCGCGCCGCCTCACGGGCGCGCTCCCGCCCGCCCTTCCCAGCCCTC
>VZUI01023526.1:0-13045 GCA_013401135.1 Cettia cetti | reverse complement strand
GTGGGTTTTTTTTTTGGTTTTTTTTTTTTTTTTTTTTGGCATTCAGGTAGTGACATTAGCCAGGAAACTTTTAAGACTGATTTCCCTTGATTTGCCATCAGGAGCTTTACTTAAGTCCATAAAATTTTTGAAATTTGGGGAAGAAATAGAGTCTGCATTCTTTCAGGGTGAAAGTTATAAATTTAGAACAGTTATTTATATAAATGTTGGACAATTGTATTTATTAAAAATCTATAACATATTTACAATTTATGTGAATGTAATTTATAAAATATAATCAAAAACCACTCTGCAGCATGTTCATGTAACAATGTAACAGCTTTCCCTAAAACAGCTGCTTATGTCCATTTCCCTTGGTGCCAAGAGTAGAAAAAAGTTTTAAAAAAAATCATTTGGATGTTCCTATAAAGATTGTTAATGAACTGAGTGCTGTTTAAAGTCATTGAAAAAGAAATTGGTCTTTGTTTGCCTCTTAACAAGGGTGTCTATTCAATTTCCTTTCTCTGCCTTCTCTCTGCAAGGAAGATTAGATATGTCCATATGTTTACATGGGGCAGATGGGAGAAGGGAGTCATGTCTCCAGATGGTGTAAATTTGTATTGCTGCAGCAGCATCCGTGGTGGGAAAGGTGGTATTATGCTGATTTACTGTGGCTGGGGAATCAGACCTATTTTTTTCCTCAGCTGGAAGAGCAGCCTGTAAAATAAAAATCACACATCTCAGTTGATTTGAGAGATGCTGTGTGGGATTTATCTGTCTAACAAAATAAAATAAAAAATTTTAAAAACTCCTCTGCAGAGGATGGCAGCATCCCTTTTAGTACAGCTGATGTTGAGGGGCCCAAAGACAACCCCTCCGACAGACATAACTTCCAGTTTATTAATAGCAAGGGCACAGCTGAGGCTGCCAGGTTGTGAGTGTCTCAGGCACACTGTAAATTTCCAGTTGCTCAGTGTTCCTCCTGTGTATGACATAAATACAACCTAACGTGACTGAATTCTATAGAAAAACGTTACCAGTTTCTCTCCTTACCTGGATTTCTTTGGCACAGGTCCTGTGGGCTGGGCTGACAGAGAATATGTTGCTGGTGCTGGAGAGGAGAGAAAGAGCTTTCTTTAAAAATAAAAAAAGATCCTCTTTTTTGTAGAACAGCAGGTTGGTTGGTTTTTTTTCCTGCCTTGAGATTTCTTGCCATTTCATTATTTTGTATTTCAGATAAAACCTTCTCTCCTTAACGAGGAACATTTTTCCCCACTGGTTTTAATGGTATAATAAATTGAGGGAGAGCAAAGAAAAAGCTGCTGAAAATGAAATGTAAAAAAAGTTGCTGGAGACTGAGGGCAGGCTTTACAGAGGAAGAGGCAAGAGTAACAGACCAATTTACTTTGCCTTTCTGTTCAGGTCCAGCTGTAAACAGCTTGGGTCTCCTTTTATAAGAGACTCTTTGGAAGAACATATTCCCCTGAGTATTTTACCTTCCTTGTGGCTGCACATGGGCAATGGGGAGAAGAGGTCTGGGGGTGCTCCTCTGTGGGAAGGTCGTGATGCGACAAGAATGGGGAGTGAATTCAAAATGATGATTTTGGCCCAAACAGAGCATACAACCAGGTGCGGTGCTGTGAGGGATTTGCTACCAGAACAGCACCTTTCTCCTCCAGGTTTGCCTTAATTCGGTGGCCACAGGCTGCACATTTCCCTCTCTGTGCTGAGCACAGCAGACCTGGGGTCTGTTACAGCCCACGCCTCCTGGGTCAGATGGGCATCTCCACTTGCCTCATGTGCTCTGTCAGGTCATACAGCTCTTACATAACCTACCTCAATGTCTCCACACCAAGTGGTCTGGTTTCCAAAAAATCAGAGGGGGCAGAGGGAAGAGATTTAGGGCAGGCATATGCAGAAGGAGGTGGGAGAGAGGGGAGGTGCCTGTGGACACACAGGGGTCTGGGGAAAGAGGGTGGACAAGGAGGCATTTGGCAAGGGCAGTAGGGTGGCAGAGGAGATGGTAGAAAAGAAAATGTAGAAGAGTAAGACACATGGTAAAAGAGAGAGGTATAGATACCTATGGCAGAGAGCCAGAAAAAGCATCAAAATGCAGGGTACTGCTCAGATTACATAAGCCACTCTTGTGAAAGACAAAAAAACAATGAAAGGAGATCGAAAGAAGCCAAGAAGGCCCCATGAACCACTGTAGAGTACAAATTCTTGAAGTCATATTAAATGTTGACACTAGGTCCCTAACGAGACATTCCCATGTTTGATTTTCCTTGGTAAATCTTCCTGTGTCTACATACTATCTCTCTACTGAAACAAACCTCTTATATCACTTGAATTTTAATTGTGATGTGCAAATCCAAGAAATTGCTGCCTAGGATAGCACTGAGAGAGGTTTCTGCATGCTTTTGCTTCCTGTCTCTTTTCTCTGCTGTACCTTACCATGCTCTCACAGCTCAGTGTTTTTTTGCCCAAAATGTGGTACAAACCAGCCCAGCAGTCCACAGAAATGCAGCCCTCACTTTCAGGCAGGGAAGGGCAGGCATGTGTTGGTCTTCACAATCCATCACCATGTTAGGTGTCCAGGCACTCTTATTTCACCATATGATGGAACAACTGCAACACTCAACAAGGGAAGACTGACTGAGGCCTTTGACACAGATAACCTTCTTCTCTCCAATTCAGAGAAACATGGATTTGAAGGGTGAACTATTCAGTGGATAAGGAATTGGCCAGAGTTGTGGTAAATAGTTCCAAGTCCAGATGGAGGCTGGTGACAAGTGGTCTCCCTCTGGGCTCTGTCTTGGGACTGGTGTTCTTTAACATCTTCATCAATGACACAGTGAGATGGAATGAAATCTGAGCAAGTTTGCAGATGGAAACAAAGCTGTTCAGTGCAGCTAGCACAACAGAAAGGTGGGATACCATCCAGAAGAACCCACACAAACTTGAGAAGTGGGCCTATGAGAGCTTCCTGAAGTTCAAATCCAAGTGCAAGGTGATCCAACTGGGTTGGGGCACTCACAGTCATGAGCACAATCTGGGGAAGGAACTTACTGAGAGCAGCCCATGTGGAGGAGAACTTGGAGATTCTGGTGGATGCAAAGCTGGACACGATGTGGTGATGTAATCCTGCTGCCCAGAAAGCCAAAGGCATCCTAGGTTGCACCAAAAGGCGTGGGACCAGCAGGCTGAGGGAGGTGATTTTGACCCTCTGTCCTTGTGAGGCCCCACTTGGAGTTCTGTGTCCACCTCTGGGGACCTTAACACAAGAAAGACATGGACCTGCTGGATTGAGGCCAGAGGAGGGACATGAAGATGATCAGAAAGTGGAGCACCTCTCCTGTGAAGGCACACTGACAGAGTTGGGGTTGTTCAGTATGGAAAAGGAAAGGCTCCAGGGAGACTGCACTAGACGCCTTACAGTACTTAAAGGAGGCTTATAAATGAGCAGGATAATGACTTTTTAAACGGTCAGATAGTGACAGGACAAGGGGAAATGGTTTAAAATTGAAAGAGGGGAGATTTATATTTGGTGTTAGGAGGAAATTCTTTACTGTGAGAGTGATGAGACATTGGCACAGGTTGTCCAGAGAAGTTGTAGATGCCACATTCCTGGAATTGTTCAAGGCTGGGTTGGATGGAGCTCTGAGCAGCTTGCTCCAGTGGAAGGTGTCCCTGCCCATGGCAGTGGGGTAGGAATAAGAAGTTCTTTAAGGTTCCTTCCAACCCAAACCATTCTGTGATGGTTCATTCTATGATTCCATGATATGCAGAGAGAAATGTAGGAAAGCACCAGAACAGCTGACTTATTTTCTCTCCTTCTCTGTAATAGATTGATAAAAAATACCTGTCAATATCTCTTCTTTCTTCAGAGGTGTTTCAGGAAACTCAGTTGCAATTTGTCCTTGTTTTGCAGGAAGGGATGAGGAGGTTCTTTCAGGCTCTGCATCACAAACAAAATCTGTGCTGGTTCCCCTGGTTGTCTCTTTGTTGAAGAGAGCAAGATTAGTCTGCTCAATATAATCTTGCATTCTCTGCATTTTGAAGGCTTCTTCAGAAGCCTCATATTCCTCTTCCAGCCTTTTCAAGTTTTCTACTGTGAGAGCAGAACTGGGATGTGATGACAGAATCCGAAGGGGAAATATTTTTGGTTGGGGCTGGTAACTGCAAGACCCTGACAGCTTGTGTCCATTAAACATATCTGCAATGCATTAAGGAGATGAGAATCTTTAGCAACAGGCAAAGTCAATTCATCATTCTTGTAACAAAGAAAGAAAGAAAAGAGAAATCCCATTAGTCATTTACTCCTGATGGGCATATTGATTGATGTAGTTAAAATGTTCACACTAAGATAACCTTATTAGATTGAAAATCACTTTCTTTTCAAGAGGATCTACTAGGCTCCAATTCAACAAAGCACTTAAACAAATACCTGATACTAAGGGCACCTCAGGTCCTATTGGTGGGATTTTCTTAAATTGCTCCCACCTAACGCTTAAGGCCAAAGCTTAAGATAGCTACAAAGGATGACATAATGCCCATCTGTGTTACAGATACGCCCAAAGCTGAGCAATCAAATATCTCATATCATAATACACTATGTTACCCTCTTCCCCACTAAGACTGTACTAAAGATTGCATCAGTGATTTCATTATTAACCCAGTTTGCTTTGGCTATAAAATGCTGTACAGCTGAAACTTACTGTGTGCAGGCTGGAATAGAGTGCACTTTATATTCATTACTAGTACTCAGACAAATTATTTCGGACAGTTTTTCTACACACTGATGGAGAAAAAAATAAAAATGTACAGTGGAATCTATTGACTCTGCTTAATTGGACCTGCTGGTGGCCATCCGACTATGCCAATTAAATAAAGACAAACAAAAGTAACTCTCAGAGGACCTGCAGTGAATAGACCCAGGGTAAATACTGCATGGTTTTTCTTATTGCATTATTCTGTATAGTTGTGTGTCTGAAACATAAACTAGCCATAAAAAGCAACTCACCCTCCTGTTTGCAATATCTGCTTAATTGTGTCTGCATCTTCCATTCACCCACTCAGTCTGTTTAATGTCAAAAGATAAAGGAGGGAAAAATAATAAGGTTAGTTTGGCAGAACTAGTGCTTTGCAATCTCCTTTTTCCTGGCCTGCCCCTCACTGTCAATTCCCATCGGGTATGATGCTCCTCTGCTCTGTCTGACTGCAAACTGATATGGCTGTTTCCAGGTGTTTTATCAGTGCAGAAGACCCAAACCCTTCCATTGCCCTGGGCAGAGGGGTCTCTGCCAGCACTGTGGGAGCTCACAGACACATGCACACTCAGGCACTGCATGTGCCCTCGGGTTGGCTCCGTGGAACATGTTCCTCGCCCCTCAGCTGGGCTTCCCCAGTGGAATAATTTCTGAGAAGGAAGTAGGCAAGGGCCAGGCAGGACCAGCACAGCACTGTCCCAAGGTGAAGAGGCTGCCCAGGCAAGGTCCCAGCCAGGGCTGTTCCTGAGGTGCTCTGGCAATGGTGCTCTGTTACCATCTCTTGCCTACTGAAGTCTGAGACACTGTGTTTAACGTGTTTGAGTCCACAAGGCTAAACTGGTTTACCTGTGCAATACAAGTGCCTGACACAATAAACTCAAGTGCTACAGAGAAGCACATGTATGGGGTTTCAGTATTTCACCTTTGTCAATCAAACTTATACAATATCTCATTAAAAGAAATCACAGAGTTAGTTGGTCTGGCAAAAGCCATATTCCCTAACTGTGTTGAATTCACATTAAGGTTGACCCTTAATTCTCCTCTTATCCTTCTCTTGGGATAACTTTCTTTTCAGTTTTCTGGAACTTTCCCTCTGATCCACATAACAGTGAAAACCAATTGCAAATGACCAGAAAGACCCTCAAAGGTTTTTCTTACTACTTTTTGGTCCAGATTAGCTGGCAACACCTGATTGTAAAGAACCTAGGTTTACACTGCATTCTTCATTGCTGGGACACAAAGCATCTTATTGTCATGTAATCTAATTATGTTGCTTAATTTTAATCTCCTTAGGGAGCTGGTTTTGGAAAAGTCTTTAATTTCTGCCTTTCATGAACAATTCTGCCATTTCTCTGGTAACAGACTTTTAAGATACCTTTACTTCCTAATCATGCTTTAAGACACCTCTATGTCATTAGCTCTGCTGATCTTTGTACAGCTGTCATTCTACTTTCCCTGTCAAGATTTTGTGGTCACAGAGCTGTAGAACAAGCAGGGCTGGAAGGTGCCTCTGGAGGTCACCAGGGTGCAGGACTCTCCTCAAAGCAAGTCTTCTAGATTAGAGTCCTTGGGTTTTTGCCTTGGGAAATGTAAGATATTTCCAGAAACTAAGATTCTACAACCTTTCCAACTCCAATATTTAACCACCCTTATACTGAAAATATTTTTGTTAATAATTGGTTCGAATTTCCCATACTCCAATGTGTATCTGTTGCCCCTTATCCCACCACAGTGTAGCTCTGAGAAGTCTGTTTTGTCCTCTCATTTGGCAGCTTCAGGCAGCAATGAGAGGTACTTGAGTATTTTCTTCTCCAGGCTGAACAGACCCATTTCTCTCAACCTCCTCTTGTGCACATAAGCTCCAGCCTCTACATGTCTTGGTGACCTTTTGCTTCAGTACATTGTGTCTCACACTGCGGAGCCCCACACAAGGTACAGCATTCCAGATGTGCTTCACCAGTGCCAAGCAGAGGGTACTAATTATGTTTCTCCACCTTGTGTTTGCAAGTCAAATCTAATTTGACTGTTTTGGTTGTTCCTTGAACTCTTCCTCTTCATGAATGTTTTAAAGGATATTTTATAATGTATTATTAGCAAGGCTTTTAAAATATCTTCTCTTACAACCTTGGAAATGGGGAATTGGAATAAATAAAAACACAACCGAGCTTAGCATTTCTCAAACCCAGTGGAAGAGCACAAGCCATGAACCTGAGGGTTTAGCTCCCTGCCTGGCCCCATGCAGCAGCAGCAGCAGCAGCAGCAGCAGCAGCAGCAGCAGCAGCAGCAGTGCCCAAGGGCATGATCTCATCCTTCAGATACAGCTCCTCTACGTTGCCTGGTCACCCTTCCTATCCCAACCTTCTCCAAAGCAAAAGAGAAAAATCATCTCATAAAAGAAATGTGGAGAGCTACTCTTCCAGTGGTGGAAAAGTATTTTGAATGGATTATCCCATTCTCTCTGTATCACTCCACTCAAAAAACATATACCTGACCCTATGGGAATCATAGATCAGGAGGGTAAAGCCCTCAGGACAAACAATTTCTGTCTCTGTTCTTGTACTGTACCTGCCAGACTGAGGTTTCTCCCCCTTCAGGGCTGTCTCACCAAATAATCTGAATTACAGCAGATTTTAGAGTATCCTCTCTGCACTTGGCACATGAAAGCTGCACAACTCCTGGATCAGCAGTTTCTGCACAGTTTGAAGGAATGCAGCACTTGAGTGTTCATGTTGAACTTTTCAAAGAAACTGAAGAGGATCAAATGATGTATTTTATTGAATTCTAAATATGGAGCGGTTTTTTTTGCTTTGTTTTGTTTTTGTTTGCGTGCTTCTTTTCATCAGAAGAAATGTTTGAAACAAAAAGCCCATGGCAAATTAGAGGGATGGAATGCCACAATTTGAAAGTGCCAAAATTAAATATTCCTGCTTTGGAAGTTTGCCTCACCCTCTCCATCATGAGCCATTTTGGGATTTTGATATCAAACTGTCATATTTTTCACTTGATCTGATGCATATTTTTTGTTACAAAGTCCAACATTTTTGCAAAATGCAAATAGAACATTTTGCTGATCTGGCCAGATAGGATTGGCACACAAAGAAGAGTGCTCTTGGTTTTGTAAACTCATAGTTCATGGGGACTGGCATTAAATAGAAGAACCAGTTACATCAAAATGGCAGGCTTAAAAATCTCATAGATGATGGTAAGCTGCCCACTGCAATGTCACAGGACATTATCACTAAGTATTCACAAACACATCTGCAGCACTGCAACACATCTTCTCCAAAGCCGTATCTGTCCCTGACATCAGAGGTTGCCATAAAAAGCAAGAGAATTCAAAGCAACGTTTAGTGGCTATTTCCTCTGTGAAGCTTCCCTTTCTCTATAGCTCTTGTGTTCTCATAATAATATGCTGAAATCTAGTCAGAATATTTGAATCTTAGAGAAACAAAACACAGCTGAAGTAGCTGGAAGGCGAAGGGCTCGGGAGGCAATTTCCTCTGATTCATCAGGAGACAAAGGAAGAGCGATGGCTGTGTTTGTGTTAATAACAGTGGAATTGCCTCCCTGGTGCCATTGCCCCAGTATTTCTTTAGCTCTTTCTGTCATGCCTCAGCTCACAGCCCCCCACCCCTGTGCTCTCAGACACAGCCAGGCTGGATATGTCCAGGGGAGGCCACAGCAGCACCTCCTGCCATCCCCATCCTGTGGCACTTCCCTGAGCAAACTGAGGCTGGCAAATTGAGTTGCCCAGCCCCACGTGGGTATTCCCATCACATCTACCAGCTTCACCATCAAAGTCTTGTTTTCCTTACTCTGAGCTCTCCCATCACCCATCATTAAGAATCAAGCTGACTTGACCCTTTCTATGACCACATCCCTTGAGTTGGCATCCCCCACTGTGGGGAAGGATGGCCAGGAAAACATTGTTGAGCTCTTTCACTGACAGCACCTGGTGGGACCCAGTATCCTAGGCAGCTCTGCAGGGTGCTGCAAAAGAGACAATGCCTTCCCTGTAGGAACATCTCGGGGAAATGGTTTTATTTGCACATCTGTAACTCCCCAGGCAGAGGCAGAAGTCAGAGAGTGCAATGCCATCAAATGAGAATTAAATTCTTTGTCATACTGCAAAATGTCACCTAAATTAATTCTGATTGTAAGACCCCTGCACATATTTCAAAAGGTAGAGGAGTGCTGTGCACATGAGACTAGAGAGACACAGGCATTGCAGTGGGATTTCTGCACCACAGGAGGTCTGGAGAGAATATTATGTAAATAAGAGTTTAGTCAACCTTTGCTTTTCATCACAGTCTTCAAGATATTTTTGCTTGTAGAAGGAATCTTTCCTTCTAAGCAATGCCTGCTTGATTCTGTGGGATTTATAATCTCCTAGTTTATCGTCCACTGCAATGAAAGGCATCTGATGGTGCCTCAACTTTGTTTAGATGTGACTTTCTGGCAGGACTTTCCAATGCAATAGCTGATGTCAGGAGCAGTCAGAACCACAGCCCAGCAGGGACTGGGGTCTGCAGTAAAGCATCACTGCAGTCTCCCCTTTTTTTGGGGGCAGAGGGACCTGCTGGCACCACGAGTGCTGTGATCCTCAGAGCTGCAGCTTAACACCACCCACCAAGGGCAGGTTGGGGTGGGGGACTCCACACTTCCTTAAATGCTAAAGAGGCAGATATGTTTATGTGTGTATACATATAGGTATGCATAGATTTACAGACTCAGAGTAGTGTGCACTTTATGCACACAGTATACTGTTATTACACACATTATATACATTAATATATATAACATAATGCAATAGAATATATATATATCTAAAAAAACCCGACACATTTATGGACTTCAAATGCCAAACAAGCCAGCAGGTTGTTTCATCTATTTATTAAAAGCAAACAGGTTGTTTCATCTATTTCTGCCATTGCAGCTGTGTCCAGAGTAGGCATCCAAATTCTGAGTTATAACCACAACTCTTGTAGAGAAAACAATCTCCCAAAATAACTCTGGTTTTTTACTTTGCACTTTGAAAGATGTTTGGAAAGAAATTGGTTGCTGTAAATCACACAAAGACTCTTGAGTGGTCTCCTGTTGTGCAGCTCTTGTGCCTATTGTCCTACCAGTCCTGTAAGCCCCGGCAGAGCCAGCAATACTCATCTCAGCACTCAGTCTTTCCATTTGAAGGGCTGCAACCAAAAGCCTGGGTCTCACCATAGAAGTGACCTTGGCTCCAGCTGGGTGGCTGATTACCTCTGTAACATGCAGTGGTCATTAGTAGGCTTAGAGAAATACATGGCAAACCTGTGATGATCCAGGGCCCAGAGAATTCACTTGGCCTCAAGGTTTTAAAGATCATGCTATTTCTGCAGGTGCAGGGATGAGAAGCAGCTGCCTCTGCTTGCAACCAGTAATACCCACAATTAAGAATGGAACCCTTTTATTCTGGTAAGTCAGAAAAAAATTCATCTGTTACATGTAAGCATAAACAGCTTAAGAGGGGTATGTATAATCAGATTACCAACCTCTACTACGGGGATTTAAAACTTGACTTTGGCAGATGCCAGTGCCTGGGCCACAGAGCAGACAGGACACACAGCTGAGGAGTTGGAGTCCATGAATGCTCTTCAGAAAGCCTGGCATTTCAAGAGCACAGCAATTACACTGCACAGTAAGGCAAAGCAGCTCCAGCCATAAATCATGGTTGTTAGTGTGTGTACTGGGACTTGTGGCATGAGACACAAGGAGTGTTCTGAAGTTAGACTGTCTGACAGCACAGAAATCCCCGATTAACTGCCAGTGGTTCTGTCTCTTTCATGCTCTGGAAGAGTAAAGGACTCATCTGACAGCAATGCCAGGGATTTATTGAGTTTGGCTCTGGGTAGCATAGAGCTGACGTTACTGCTGGCTGTGGTTTTGATTTCTAACACTGCAGCAAACTGCAGGTAGAAACATTTTTCCTCATTTTGGCTCACAGGACCTGATCTTCTCATCCACATGAAGGACTTTTGGCAGGACAATCTCTCCTGCTTCATGTCCTGCAGTGCAAAAGGGGAGCCCCAGCTCTGCTGTCTTTTGTCCTGCCCTCTGCAGCAGCCAAATATTTTAGTAGAGATGAGAACAGCATTTCTAAGAGGAGGCAAATAATGCATAACCAATCCATTGACCCCTAAATATAGGACTAAAGGTCATAGTCAAAATGTACCCAGTCAAACACCAGTGGTGTAAATTTGCAGTGATACCCTGATACCCAGTACCTGCAACTGCTGTAGGTTTAGAGCAGAAAAAAAAATCACAGTTATACTGAGCCAGTTATACTGAGAGAGATCTGAGCAGCTCTCCGGTGTCTCCTTCTTACCCTGATGGAATAAACTATCCTTATGCTATTCAACAGAGCCTCTTATTTATGCTGCACATCCAGATATCTTAATGTTATGTTAAGTCAAAGGTAAAAATACATATACTCACAGAACTGTCCATTAAAATAAGAAGTTCTGAAGCAGAAATTTATGATGAAGAAAATAAAGAGATAAAAATGTGGATATTGTTTATGAAGAGAACATGGAGAATGAGAAAGATGTCAAGGGACAACGCTGTCAGCACTGATACTGCTGAGGCACAGTCCTACCAAAACCCTTAAAAACCTCTTGCCTGTGCCCTGTCCATAGGCACCATGCAAGAAGCTACCTGCCAGGATGGTTTGTCTCCATGTGCCATGGGGGCACTTCCAACCTGAGAGTCTGCAGCAGTACCTGCAGTCAGAGAGGAGTGGGCAGAGGGTGAACTGACTCCAACTCTCCCAAGGATTGGATCAACGTATATTTGAGAATGTTTTTCTTAATTTTCCCTTTCTAATTTTAATTTTCATTAAGGCTTTTATAGTGTGATCTGGTCAACTGCTGCTCCTACATCTCAGGAAAGTCTGATCTCAGGGATGGTTGGGGGGCTGAGGGAGGAGGTTGGCTCTGTATTGCTCCACTTCCCATTACCCACTCTTTTGTCTCTACCCCTGCCTGCTTCAGGGAAGCAATGGTTCTTGGGGCATCCTTCAGCTTCCTCTTTCTCCTTCTTTCCTAACTCCCATACAGGATAGGGCTTTTCCATCAGGGGTTTGGTTTTCATCTCCCAGGTAAAAGAGAATCCAGGAAAAGAGAACAGCAAATTTGGGTTCAACAAGGATACATGGAGCATAAGTGGTAAAGCAGCATCCAATAGCCCCCCAAAAAGCTTTGCATCAAGCCCTGCACAGGTGTCACAGAACAGGCTTACCTCTTTAGGCAGGAATATCCAGGAGACTCCTCACCACAAGGACCAGGCAGAGATCTGCTGGCTGGGAGGTGCCTGAGGCACCCTCTTTGTCCTCAGTGTCCTCAGTGTCCCTGGGTGTTGTTGGGACTCTTCTTCTCACTGTTTGGCTGGGCTGTTGGCCCTTCAACCCCACATGTTCCACTGGGGATTCGTTGGGGTTCCATTTGGGTTCTGCTGGCATTCTATGGGGATTCTGTTGCCATAGTTCCCACATTGCCACGCCACATTTCTCAGTCAAGGAGGTGGGGGCTCCTGCCAGCCTGCAGGGCCCTTCCTGGATATTTTGGTGGGGCTGTGGGAGATTGGTCAGGGCTGGGGGATGGAGGGGACAGGGACTTGCAGTGGTGGAGGATGTGTGAGATCACATTCAGAGATGCCATGCTTGCTTGGCATCCTGGAAGTGGGACACCAGCCTGAAAACTTGTCTGGAGGTAGAATCATACTTGGCAGCACCTGAGGCACCCTGCCCCTGGCAAGCCCTGAGGGGAGGTGGGTGAACTGCCTTTCTGTGCTTCTCCAAAAGGAGAGCCTGCGTACCTCTGGATCTAAGTCATGGTGGACAGGTTCCATGCAAACTTTCCCTGCTGTTCTTTTTGGCTGTGTGCTGCATCTTGAGCCTTCTCTGGCATGAGCTGTCCCCATGGGCCACAGCACACCAACATCCTCACCCCATCCATCTGCTGGTGCTGGGGCACAGAGTGTGTCCGTAACCCCTGCTGCCCTCAAAAAGGGCTCTCCAGCTTGGGTTTAGGTCTTTTGCGTATGTGTCTTTTCTTTCTACCATTCAGAGGTGAAATAAGGTTGCTGCTCATTCTGGCAGCTGAGTCTCTGAGCTGAAAGGGCTTGGGGAAGTTGCAAAGGCTAATGTTCTGGGAAAAAAAATGCTTCTACATTTCCCTCAGAGATTTCTGAAAAGGAAAGGAAAGGAAAGGAAAGGAAAGGAAAGGAAAGGAAAGGAAAGGAAAGGAAAGGAAAGGAAAGGAAAG
>VZUI01023525.1:0-42688 GCA_013401135.1 Cettia cetti | reverse complement strand
GCGGCGCAGGAGAGAGGCGCTGGCGGCCAGCATGGCGTGGGCTGCGAAGGAGGGAGACAGCACCGGGCACCGGGGGCGCGCCGCTGGCTTCCGCACCGCACCGGCACGGAGGGACGGAAGTGAGGGCCGGGGGGGAGGGGGCGCGGAGGCGGGTACGGCGGCGCGGCGGGAACGGAACGGGAGCGCGGGAGGCGGCGCGGCCGCAGGGACGGGCTGGGGGCGCGGCGGGGCGGGGCCGCCGCCATGCTGGGGCGGGGCCCGCCGCCATTTTGTGCATGAGGGGAGCGGCTGTGGGGGGCGGGCAGCTCGGCGGGCAGCTCCTCGGAGGGCTCGGGCTCCGTTTGAAGGGGTTCAGGCTGCTGCTGCCCCAGTTCAGCCTCCCCGCCCCTGGCAATGGACACCCGCCGCACTCGATCCCTGTGAGGGGACTGGGCTCAGACCGGCTGAGCTCCGCCACCTCCCCAGTTCTCTGTCCCTGTCCCCGCACCGTGGGCTGCTGCCCTCAGCCGCCATCGCACCGACCCGGGCACGAAATCGCCCCCAAACTCGTCCCGGGGGCTGTGCCTCAGCAGTGCCGCACAAAACCGTCGTGATTATTCTTCTCGCCGTGTCCACTGGTATCATTATCCTGTTTAATTTTTTTTTAACTGTCATTTTTTACTATTTTCTCATGCAGGAAGCCATCAGTCCACAGACAATAAAGCAAGGAAGGTAAAATCCCCAGTGCTGCCTCCGTGATTGGAAACTACCTGCCTATGAAATCAATTAAAAGGATCTTGCAAATTAACAAAATACGGAGAAATAAGTGATTTTTATTCTTTTTTTTCCTTGCTCAGAAAAATGTTAAGTGGCAGCAGTGAAGGTGAAGGGTTATTAGTGTTCTGCTGTGTGGCTCCCACAGTCTTCAGGCTCTGATGAGAGTGTTTATTAATCAGAGGGTTTTTTTCAGGCTCTGATCTGAGTGTTTATTAATAAATCAGAGGGATTTATCAATTACATGTTTATTAATTATTTTATTAATGATTTTTAATGGCATTTGGGGTAGGTGCATGTACGTGGTGCTCCCATGTGGGGTGGAGGGTTGATCCTGAATGGGGTCTGCGCTGGAGAAAGGAACTGGAAAGAGCTGGATGGGACAGAGCCCAAAGATTTCCCAGCCCCAAACCCACAAAAAATGATAATTAACATAAAAAACAGTTGGAAATTAATGTTTAAGTGAAGGGAATCAATCTGCAGCAGGGCAGATAAACAAGCCTCTGGCTCGAGGAGCAGCTGCCTGCTGAGGGAGATAACAAGGTCACTGCCTCACAAAACAGACCCTGCTTCCCACTCCTCCTCCTCTCCTTTCATTCCCGCTCCCAGCCAAACAAGCCCTTGACAAAGAGGGGATGCTGACTGTCCCTGTAGAGCAGGAGTGAGGCAGGGAGATAAGGCAGCTGCAGCCAGAGAATCCCTCACATGTGGATTTTGGGAAGGGTTTGCTCCTTAATACCGATTATTTCATCCCGCAGTGCCCCCGGGCGCTGGGCACAGGGAACCAGGTGGATCAGGGCTTGGCATCCCATAACCCATCCCCCAAATTTCCCTTGTCCCCACTGGAACTGGGGCTTTGCCAGGTGCTGCTGTGCCAACACAGGAGACCCCAACCCCGTTCTTCCAAGGGAGAGTTTGGCTGGGATCGCCTTGATCCGAGTTGGCAGCAGCCTTCACTGTGCTGATCCGTGCCATCGCCAGCAGCCAAGATGATCCCCCTTTTCCCATAGGCATAGCTCAACTATTTCTAAAGAGCTTTTATTTTCCATTAATTTCTCTTTACCCCCTGGAAGTTGCAGGGATTTTGCTCCAAAGCACTCTGCAGCCAAGGCACGACCCCAGAACCTCCTCATCCTGTGCTGGGCACTGCATCCAGTCACAATAACCCCCCGCCCAATGCTTCCATTTCCCCCAGCTCCCTCCACCATGGTTTCCCCCGAGTCCAGACCAGAGTATCCAATGTGGGTTATTTTATTTACTTGTGCTGTCCCACAGGCAGGCAGCACAGTGCAGTGCTTGGCTCAAGCAACCCCCATGCTTGTTTGGGTGGTTTTTTTGGGGGGTGAATCCCGGCCCCACAGGATGCTGAGCCCGGCATTAATAACTCTGACAGTTCCTCAGCAGTGGGTTTGATAATGAAGGTTTTATTCCAACAAGCTTGGGGCAAACCCATTTCTCCGGATGGATGAGGCGTTGCAGTTGGGAGCAGTGGTGGTGGTCCGGGCACCCCTCAGCTGCTCTGGTTCCGTGGGAGTCACTGCAGGATGTGGCCGGTGGTCACAGTGTCCCTGGGTGGCTGAATTAGAGGTCACCAGCTCCCCCCACATCCTCACCTGCTTCAATCCACAACCAAGAGATGGTGGGTTTCACGCCAAATCTGGGGATCCCCCCATCCACAGGGGTCAAGGAGCAGCAGGTGGGGACAGGTCAGGGGGAGCCTGCAGCCCACCAGTGACCCTGGAATGAGTGGATATTCCTCCTCAATACCTGACCGGTGGGGTGGGAGGCATTTGGGTCAGTGGTCCAGCTGGCCAGCGCTGGTCCCCGAGCCCCTGGGGCTGTCAGACACCTGTACCTGCAGCTTCTTGGGCAGCAGCTCCTCGCAGGGAGGTGGCAGCGGCCGCTTCAGCCCCTTGGTGGAGGATCCCGGCGTGTCTTCTCCCGCCTCACGCCGAGGCTCTGGGGGCTGGTATCCCGTCTGGTTGGGATCCAGGGGGTCCCGGGAGAGCAGGATGCAGATGGAGGGGACATTCTTGTGGACAGTCAGGTTCTGTGCGGGGCCGTCGGGCGCTGGGTCCTGGTTCTCCCAGACCTCCAGCACGGTTTTGTAGCGTACCTTGGTGACCTGGTGGAGCCCTCCCAGCTTGCGCTTCATGATCTCCACGCAGGTGATGGTCTTGGTGACCGCCCTGCCGCAGCCGCTGAACACAATCTGTCGCCTGCCCTTCAGCTCCATCTGGGCCATGGCAAAGTTCATCAGGTTCCTGATCTTGCTGCCCTCCTTCACTTTCATCTCCACCACGTCCGGGGGCAGGTCTGGGAAGGGCAATGGCATCTCCTCCTCCGAGGTCCTCACCTTTCGGAAGTTCTCCATCCTGGACTGGGTAACGGCTTTGGCTCTCCCTCCTTTGGCAGCCATCCTTCACCTCTTCCCGGTGGATCCACGCAGGCTCCTAGCCCCCCGCGACCATAGCAGGGCTGATCTCGCTGCCCTCCAGCCCAGCCCTGCGTCCTGCAACCACCAGCCCCTTCCCCTCGGCTCTCCAGGGGCTGGCAGTGGGCTCGATGGCAGTGCCAGAGGCTGTCTCCTGTGGGAGACAAGGCTGCAGGATCCCCTGAGTGCTCCCAGTTTCTTCCAGCAGGGATAACAGCCAGCTCCAGCTCTCCGTGATGCTTGGGCTCCTCCGCTCCCACTGCAGCACTCGCTTCTGCTGCTCTTTGCTTCATTCTGGACTTCAGCAGCCCCCAGAGCTGTTCTGTGTAATTAGCAGATCCTCCCCCTCTCCCTCCCCTTCCTCCCCTCCTCCTCCTCCTCCTCCCCTGCTTAGCCGCCCATCCCAGCACCCAGCTCCTGCCTTCATCCCTGCCAGGCAAAGGAGAGAGCAGGGAAGCCAGGTCTCTGTCCTGGAACAGAGAAGGGAAGGAGGGGAATGTGGAAGGCAGAGGGAGAAGCTCACTCTTGCCTTCATAATGTTCCCAAAGTCCTGCCCCCTTAAAGAGAACCTGGTCCCTTCTCTCGGCGCTGGCTCCTCTCAAGGACACCCACTGCTAACTGCAAATGTCACCCTGCCTGCCTGTCCTGCAGCATTCCCAGAGGGATGCGGAATCCCAGCCACGCTGTGTCCAGGGATGGCAAAAAGATGCAGCAGGTACTTGGGGAAGTACTTCGGGCTCTGAGCTCGACCCTTGTTAGCCATGAGAGAAGCCACAGCCAGGAGAAAGCCTGGCAGATGGCATCACAGGCGAACATGCCTGGAGTGTGCCAGGGCTCTGCTCCCCCCAACACCCTGCATCCTCAGCCCCGGCTCTGCCAGCAGGAAACCTCTCAATTCCCAAAGCTCCGAGGAGCAGATGCCGTGGCAGAGCTGGTTTTCACGGGCAATTTCTCTCTCTCTCTCTCTCTCCCCTGCTCCTCCTCCTTCTCCATCCCTCCCTCTCCCTGCAGCTCTCCCAGTCCCTGTCCCTCATTCATCTCCACGTTCCCAAAATGGAGCTGCCCACTGTGGGCTCACCATTACATGTACTGGCAACAAATCCTAGAAAATCCCTGCTGCAGGCCAGGAGATGTCCCCTTCCTGCCCCCAATCCCTTCCCGGAGCAGAGGCGATGTCCCTGCCCCAGGCTGGCCCTGTGCCCGCCCCTGTCACCTGCTGTCCCCTCCCGCCCCGCTGGCAGAGGGATCATTGCACAGTGGAAAGACATGTGAGTATTGACTTGCAGTCAAATCTTATCGGCCTCTGGAGGCCCCTGGATTGGTTTCACTCCTAGCAGGGCTTGAAAAAATACATACATACATAAATAAATAAACAAATAAATCGATCTCATGTCCGTGGAGGTGAAGGCAGGATGTGGCTGTCACCTCTTATCCAAGGAGGATCCCACATCCCTGTGGTCCCCAAACAGCTTTCTGTGGGTACCACTGCCTAAATGGGGGTGGATATGGGGCACCCCGATCCAGCCACTGGATTGGGGTCTGGGTGGGGCTGTGGGCAGTGGGATGGGATCCTCTATCCATGAGCAATGTGCTGGAAAACCCCTGGAGATGCAGAGCATTGTTTCCCAATCCATCTAACCCTCCCTGAGGCTCCTTGGGCACAGAGAGGGAAACTGAGGCAGGGCAGGCAATGTTCCCAGGCTCACCCCCAGCACCAGATCCAGGCTTTGAGCATTCCCAAGTCCCTTCTGGTGCTCTGCAGTAGTGAGCAAACCTATTCTCTATGCTCCTACCTCGGATTTCTCACTGCTATGAGACAAAACAATGACATTTCTCCATCTTTCCATTTGATAACATTTCACGGAATCCTTGCGGGAGGCACTTGGCTCCTTCCTTGGGCAGGCAGGGATGGATTAAACCCCTCAGGGAAATTCCTGCCTTCAAAATGTGCTAAATCCCTGGGGAAATAATCGGGAAGGATTTTAGTGACTGAGCAATCCCACAGGGTCATTATCCAGGTAGCCTGGGAGGGTTACATGGACAGGGAGGGCTGACAGCTCCAGGGCTCTGGGCAAGCTGTGTGAATGCCTGGTGCTGGCTGAGCCATCCAGCCCTTCTTTCTTGACCCAGCACCAGCTCCTGCCTCCCGTGGCCCATTTTCCATGGCGCCGTGGTGCTTCCCCACCTTCGGCTGATGGAAGCAGCAGCAGCTTCTCCCCCCGCCAATCTCTCATTGCTGCTTAATGAACTCTGCTTATTGCAGCCTCCAAAATGGAGGCGGGAGAGGTGCAATCACAGAAAGGCTTCCAGAGGGTGCCTTCCCCACAAGGCCAAGGCTGTGCTGGGAGCAGGGGGGCATTAATGACAGGGGCTTATTTTCCCTCTGCAGCACTTAAAATGTAAATGAACTTCATTATTAGCAACTCCGTTGCTAATTACCATCTGAAGCTATTCATTAGCCTGTCAGCTTATTTGTTGGAGGACAACAGAGTGGATGGGTTACTCTGAGCCAAGGAATAGCTGAAATGAGCTCAGCAGGGTGGGAGAGGAAAAGCAGGGATGGGGGGACAAAAGCACAGACAGCTCCAGCCGTGGGGGATCAGGGAAACAAAAGCTGGAAAAGAGGATGGGGAGTCCTGTAAAATGGAGAAGAAGCAAATGGGAAACGCAGGAGTGATAAAAAAGAATAAGAGTAAAGGAATTACACCCTGAGTACTGCCTGTCTGTCCTTCCTGAGCAGCCACTCAGGGATATAGGGAGTGGTTTCTTCTTCCCTTTTCGCATTACAGTTTCTCTCTGAGCATTCCAGTGCCATCCCAACCCCATGCCAGAGGAGCTCCAAATCCCTGCAGGATCCTCTTGCCCCTCTTGGCTGGTCCCAGCCCCACAGGAGGTGTGAGCTTGGAAGAGCTATTTGGGAGAGCAGCCAAGAGGAGAGCTGGTGGTGGCAAGAATGGAGGGCGCTGCTGGACACAGCACGGAGCCCAGCCAAACCTGGAAAAGTGGGCAAAAACCGCCAGAAACATATTCTTAACAGAGATCAGGGCAGCTGGAGAGGAGCAGTAACCTGAGCCCCTGTCCTCCACCTGCCCTCTCCATATTTTCTTTCATCCAAGGTGGCCCTGCTCGGGAACGGGACGGAAAGTGGGAGCATCCGATACAAGGAAAGTCTCGGTGCTGTTGCCCATCTCTGCGTCACATCGGCCCGGCTCAGGTCTCAGCCTCTCATCACATTGCACTCGGCAGCGGGATGATGCCAGGGCTGATTGTAACCCTGGCAAAAGGGGTGCAGAGGGACCCCCAGGATGCCACAGCTGCAGAGATCCCCTGCCCGCATCCCAACCGGGCTCCTGGAGCTGCTGCTTCCCACGGGCAGCCCCCTGAGGATGCAGCCCAGGGTGCAGGGGCTGTGTCAGGATGCCAGAGGAACCCTCGGAGCATCCTAGGGTGGCACCAGCTCTCTGCTGAGTCCTTATCCCTACAGTAAGCAGAAAATTACAGAGCTCAAGATAATCCTCATTTTGAATAGCCCGAGAGTGAAAGAAAAGGGAAAAATCCCTTTCATAAGACAAATCCCTTTGCAGAGCTCCAGCATGATAAGCAGAGGGAGGTTGTAAGGACCCTGAGGACCTGAATGTTCCTCACCAACCCACCTGAGACCCCAACCCACCCCCTGACCGTGGCCCAGGAGCTCTTTTTAAGCTCAACCCCAGGGTCTCACTCCTAGTCTCAGCGATGTCAGGACTGGTCTCCGGGTCAGCTGCAGCTGGTCTGGACTCCAGCCTACAGACTGACCCTAAACTGGACCTGTGGATTGATTTCCTTGGTTTTGAACCTGTTTGCCTGCTGGCAATTTGCTGCTTGATCCAGCCTTGTCTTTGGACCTGCCTGTCCTCCCTAGCCTGCCCTGCTTAGGGCATGTGGGATGGGCAGGGAGACTCTTCCTTCTGTTATCCCTTGGCTCTCCAGGCATTCCCTGTGAAGGAGGGGAGCATGCATCCATTTGATTCCTGAATATCCCTGATTGAAAACCTGCAGGCAGACAGCAATGTGGTAGTGCTGAGGGCAAGGATCAGCTCTGTAGGTGACCATTCCCAAAGCCTCACTGGGATGGCAAGGTGCTGAGGCAGCAGAGATGCAGGTGGGGAGGAAATTTAGGTGAGAGAAAGCTGGAGAGATAAGAAATAAGGGACAAGAAATCAGCCCCAAATCTCCAACGTGCTCAGCACCCACAGGCAGAGCCAGAGCAGCTCTCCATGGCGCTGAGCATCCCCAGTGCTTGGCAGGAGTGGGAATCCATGACCCCATCCCCCTCCCTTCCCTGCTCCTGGGCAGGGCATGGACCTGGATGTGCAGAGGTCCCTGCTCTCTTTGGGGAACAGCTCAAGGTCCAAGACCCAGAAAGGGGTCAGAGTGGACACTGGGCCCCCTGCTATGGGGTCATATGTGGCATGCTGGTTTTCCTGCTTCCCTTTATTTTACCATTTGTGAAGCAGGCATTTTCCCTGTTTCTGCCAGGTTTCCTTCCTTGCATCCCCACAGCAACACTGTTTCCCTGTCGAAGGGGTTTGGCCACTGGGGCTCACTGGTGTAAAAAGATTTTGCTGCTTCCTTGCCCAGCTGTTCTCATCTTCCCGTGGTGGGATGTTGTCCTTGCTGCCCCTCCATGACGCTCGAGGCTGGACCTCGGGAAGGGAGGATGATTCAGTTGTCAAATAAAGTAATTTTCACAACACTTCACTGATATTCTCTCAAGCACTAAGGCAGGAGGTCCAAGCGGTGTGCACAGAACTCTGTGTGATGACACTGAGAACCAAGGACACAGCCTATGGAGCTCTCAGGCTGATTTGGGATTTATATCCCTTTTAGGAGCTTTTGAACCCTGTCTGTGAATCAGTCCAGTCCTTTCCCCTGCTCTCTACATCCCAACCTGGCAAAAGTAATCAACATATCCTCTCCTCTTCAGGCAAACCAGTAATTAATTACTGCCCCCAGAATGAAGCACATCAGGGTGTGGACATGAAGTATGCCAAATCTGGCCCTGCTGGTGGGACCTGCTGGTTTCCCATTGCCTCCTGGGTACAGGGAGCTGTGTGTCCTGCCAGGGGCTGTCCCCCAGAGCCCCTACCCTTCCGAGGGTGGTCTTCTACCCACATAGTGCTTGCCATGCCCTTGGGGTCACTGTACCCCTGCCCCACAGAACCCCCATCCCTATAAAGCCCCCCAAGCCCTCAGAGCACTCCCAGCCCTATAGAGCCCCGATTCCTGTAAAGCCCCCCAAGCCCCATAGAGCACTCCCAGCCCTATAGAGCCCCCACTCCTGTAAAGCCCCCCAAGCCCCACAGAGCACTCCCAGCCCCATGGAGCCCCCAGACCTTTCGAGCCCCCCGTAAAGGCCCCGCCCCCTTTCCCATGCCCCGCCCCTTACCCTCGGCCCCGCCCCTCCATCCGGCGGCATCAGGACCCTGGACAGCGGCGGGCGCTCTCGCGAGATCCCGGCGCTGCCCATAGCCCGGGCGGCGGTGGCGCCGCAGTCTCGCGAGAGCGCGGTCGCTGCGGCAGGAGCAGCACCGGGCGGGCGGGCGGCCGCCGCCACCCGCCGGGAACCGGAGGGGACGGCACGGGTCACGCCACGTGGTGAGTACCGGGAGCGTGGAGAGGGGAAACGCCTCGGGGTGAGGGCGCTGGATGCTCCCCCCGAGGGGGCCGACCGCCCTTTGCACCGACCTCTTGCTCTGCACCCCACTTGCGGGGGGGGGATGCGCGGCGTGGCGGCAGCCGCCGTGACCCTGCACACGCGTGGGTGCACCGGGGACCGAGCGGGGATTGGACCGCCCTTCTCCCCGAACCAGGCCGCTGCTGGGAGGCTGCGCCGGCTTTGAGGTGGAGATGCGTGGAGCACGCAGCCAGTCCTTCACGCGTGGAAACGCACGGGCAGCGATCCACGGCGAGGCCGAGCCCTGCCTGCCCTCCCCAAACCCACCCCACGCACCGGAGGGGTTTCTTCTTGGTGCCATCACCTGTGTGACCCCCTCCTTTTTCCATCCACTCCACCATATCCCTAATTTTGCAAAGAAACCGCACCCGAGCTGATGGCTATCCCGGCGTTTTGGCCCCACGGTGGCGCGGGTGTGGGGTCGGTAGGCGCCTGGCCCTGTGTCCCCGCTCCGACACACGTGGGTAGGGGCGGCCGGGCGGACGTCACCGCGCCCGAGGAGCTCGTATTTATAGCACTGGCGGGATGAAGCATCCGGGGGCTGCCGGCGGATGTCGGGAGACGGCGAGCCCTGCGGGTTCACTGTGTCTCTGGCGCTGGAGGGTGCGAAAAGACCCCTGGAGAGAGCTCCCCAAGTCCTCCCGGGAGCGCCAGGCACCAACTGCCGCGACCCCGTGTCCTGGGAAATGTGTTGACCGCTGCCAGCTCTGCCTAGATAGTTGGGAAAGGGGAAAAACCTGCAGGCAGGTGGGGATACGCCATCTTCACGCTTCTATTTAAGACCTCAGGTCTTAATATTTTTTTGTTTTAATTCGTCCTAACTTTCAATTCTGGCACAGAGCTGAGCATAGAATGGTCTGGGATGGTCCTGGGGTGCCAAGCTCCCCCTTTCCCACCTGCATGCTCTGGAATGAGGTGCCAAATGACATGAGTAATTGTTAAGCCAGGCACTCTAGTGACTCATTAGTGACAATCGCCACTGATTTATGGGTTTTTTTCCAGCTGATTTCTCTGCTCTGATTTCCCTGCTCCCTTTTTGGCCTTGTTTTTGGCTTGGGCTTGCAGAGATGGCAGCTGCGAGGCAGCCAGGTAGTCCCCTGTGCTGGAATTCAGCAAAAATAACAATAATAAAGAATTATTTTGGGGCCAGGTCATGCACTTGAGGGTTTCAAACTGCCCACAGCCACCTCCTTTCCCTGCTGTCCTACCTGGCCCTCTCCTGGATGTAGGTCAGTTGGGAGTGGGAGGCCCCACATTGCTGGATCCTCTCGTAATCTTCTGCCTTAACTGGTACATAAGCCTGAGCAGAGCAGCCAGGATTTATCACACTGCCAGCCAGGTGCCAGCCTGGATGTGTGATAGTCCAGAGTATCACAGAAGCGAAGCAAACTGCTGTCCTTGAGTTGTTTTGGAACTGGGAGAAGGGGAAGGCTTTTGCAGCAGTCCCTGACCACTCCAATCAACCTTTTCTCTCGTTCTCCTCCAGCTTTGCTAAAGCTCCCACGTTTTTCCCAAGTGTTTTTCCTGAGGAGCAGAGAGGCTGAACGTGTGCCAGCATGGCAGGTATGGGGGGCTCTGGAGATCACTGTGGGCTCTACTGGCCATCATGTCACCTTGCTAGTCACCAGTGGGGTGGTGGGTGCCCATGGCTGCAGGATCTGTGTGGCCAGCAAGGGCTGGATTTGATCCTTTTGGATGGGTGGTTTCCATGGAAAATCCTTAACTCCTGCGTAAAACTTGTCAGTTCTTGGGGATATTTAGGAAGCCTCTTGGTTTTTGTTCGGCTCTGGGCAGTGCCTGACACCAGTGAAACTTTTCCTTGCAGAAAAGGTGAACAACTTCCCTCCCCTGCCCAAATTCATCCCCCTGAAGCCATGTTTCTACCAGGACTTCGATGCGGAGATCCCGCCGCAGCACCGGACCATGGCCAAGCGGCTTTACTACCTCTGGATGCGTGAGTGGCTGCGTGGGAATGCCTCCAGTAGGATTTGTTTGCCTCTCCAAAGGCTGCTCCTCAGGGAGCTGCCAGCTGAAAGGGCAGGGCAAGGTCAGAGGAAGCCCTTCTGCCCCTCCAGGCCTTGGTGTCTCCTGTCAAAACTCAGGAATGAGAGGTGGGCTGCAGCATCCCACGGATCCCAGCCCTTCCATCCTCCAGGCTGGAGATGTGGAGCTGGCTCAGTGTCCCAGGGTCATTGGTGGTGATGCTGATGTCCTGCTCTAAGGAGACAGCTCAGACTGGAGGGCTGGTGTGCCTGCTCCCCAAAACGTGGAGCTTGAGGCTTCCCGGAGCTTGCCTCTTCCTCTTGCATGCCTCTGTGTGCCGTGCTGTGCTAACAGAGCTGTCACCAGCTTCCAGCTCTTCCAGCTATCCTGGATCTCTCTTCTTCACCAACCCTGAGCAGAGAACAGAGCCAGAGGGACAGGTCACACCCCAACATAGGTGGAAGCATGCACAGCTCAGGGCAGGCTGGCACCAACATTTCATTTCTCTTTAGAAGGACTTAGTTCCCTTATCAGGCATTTCCCCTGAACTTTGGAAGCATCAGTGCCCAGGGAGTGCCTTGTGCCTTAGGGGCAGGCTAGGAAGAGCTGAGCTAACACCACAGAGGTTGTGTGTTCCTGCTTTTGGCATGGCACCAGGCTGGCATCCCTGGGGGCTGTGTCCCTCCAGGAAGGTGACCCTGGGGTGGCTTCATCATTTCAGGAGTGTTTGCTTGTTTAAGGCATGTGAGGAAAAAAGCTGTACTTCCCCGGGGAAGCTGTCTTGGAGGTGTTCCATTCCCTCCCCATCCCAACCAGGGTGTTCTTCCTCTTAATGTAACAGAGCTTGGTCCTTGCTCCTCAGCACAAGCAACAGCTCTCAGAGCCAGTTGCTGTTCCTTGGGTTTTGCCTCTGGAACTCCTCTCTGGGTCACTTTCTCCCCACCAGCCCTCAGACACCCAGCACAGAGTGGCTGGAAGGTCCCTTCGTGTCCTTTAGGGCAGCCCAGGCAGCTGAGCTCCTTCCCTTGCCAGCTGCAGCTCTCAGGCAGGCGGCAGTGGGAGGGCTTTCGTTCTCGTCGAAATAATGAATCATTCTCCCAACTCGGAGGCGTCAGAATGCAGCTGAGCCTTCTCTGCTTTGTCCTGTGTCTGCTGAGTGGGATTCATAGTTGGAGCCCTTGTGTGGCCTGATCCCAAGCAGGGGTGGGCGAGGGAAATGTGTCACCCCCTGAACTGGTGAGGCGGGGTCAGGAGTTCAGGATTTTGGCTCTCAGTGGTGCTCGGGGAGCTCCTGCACAAGGCTCCTTCAGCAAAGATGTATCTGGGGCAAGCAAAAAACTTCACCGCAGTTCCTCCAGTTTCCTTCTGTTAGTGGAAATGTGTCCTGGCTCGATAGGAGCGGGAGGATGCGACTCCTGCCAATCTTCAGAGCCCTGGAGCTGCTTAGGGAATTACAGCTCTGAGCGATACATTGATTTTCCTCCTGTTACACTCAGCTGAGGCCTGACCCCCTTGGGCCCAGCCAGCCTGGGAATGTGCTCCCAGCTTAATTTAAGGGAAGGCCAGGCAGGGCAGGACTCGGAGGCCGCATCCCTGGGGTCGGGGTCCCTGGTGTCTCAGTGCCACCCTCGCGTCCGTGCTACTCTGCTCTGTGTGTGTGTGTTTGCAGTGAACAGCATCACCTTGGCGGTCAATCTCGTGGGCTGCCTCGCGTGGCTCATTGGAGGCGGCGGAGCTGTAAATTTTGGACTGGCAATTCTCTGGCTCATTCTCTTTACGCCCTGCTCCTATGTCTGCTGGTTTAGACCTATTTACAAAGCTTTCAAGTAAGTGGTCGCAGCTGAGCCTGGCTTCTTTTTGCCTTGTTTTCCTTCGGAAATGGTCAGTGTTTAGCTTGGGGCACCGCCTGACTAATTGAGGGAACTCTTTTCTGTGCAGCCCTTTAGCTTTACTTTCTAACCTTCAGAAGCAGAGTGTTTGGGATTTCCTGGGGGCCAAACCCCACATCAGGCGATGTAAGGACACTTTCCCTGTGCCTCTGTGCAGCGGTGGGGGACAGTGGTGAGGACGCAGCTGGGCTGCCACTTTCCCTCTCATCCCTGAGGCATCTTTTATATTTTTCCATGAATCCTCAAGGTGTCTGTATGGATTACCCACGGTGCAGAGGTCAATCCTCAAATCTAGAGAACTAGAGGTGTATTTATTCCCCATGTGGGGTGGTGTGACCTGAGAGCCGTGTCCCAACACAGATGTCCTCAAGCCCAGCTGACTGAGCCACAGGCAGGGTCTGGTGCCCCGTGGCTTTCCCAGGTGCCCCTTAACCACCCTCCAGCCTCTTGCAGTTTCTCTTTTGCCTTTAATTTTGCTTTTCATTACCCTCCTGCTAAACCACGGCCAGGTCTGATCCGTAGGAGCATGTCCCTTCCCTTGGAGTGCAACAGGGATGGAAGTGCAGGAGTGACTAAGCCTTCTCTTGCAGGACAGACAGTTCCTTCAGCTTCATGGCCTTCTTCTTCACCTTCATGGCCCAGCTGGTGATCAGCATTATCCAGGCAGTGGGGATCCCTGGATGGGGGGTCTGGTAAGGAAAATGCTGCTGTGTTGGGTACAGGGTGGTCACCGTGGTGTTTTAGCATCCTTACTGGTTCTCTCCTTGGGGAACATGGTTTGAGGAGCTAGGAGGGCTGCTGGCAGTTTGGGAGGGCTGATGAACGAACCAGTTGTTTCCATCTCCTTGCAGTGGCTGGATTGCAGCGATTTCCTTCTTTGGGACCAACGTGGGCTCGGCTGTGGTGATGCTGATCCCCACCGTGCTCTTCACGGCCATGGCAGTCTTCTCCTTCATCGCTCTCACCATGGTATGGCAGGAAGAACAGGGGTTCCCCGCTGCCCTGGGTGGGCAGCTCCGGGCCGGCCATGGGTGCTCAGCCCCTCTGGATTTTCCCTGCAGGTGCACAAGTTTTACCGGGGCAGCGGCGGGAGCTTCAGCAAAGCGCAGGAGGAGTGGACCACGGGGGCCTGGAAGAACCCCCACGTGCAGCAGGCGGCCCAGAACGCGGCCATGGGGGCGGCGCAGGGCGCCATGATGCAGCACGAGACGCAGTACTCGGCCACCCCCAACTACACCTACTCCAACGAGATGTGAGCAGCAGCGGGACTCTGTCCTCGGGAGGAAGAGCTGGGGGGGAAAAGGGCGGAGGAAGCCTGAGCCGAGTTTCTGCAGCTGTCTCAGAAAGTCAGAGTGTACCATAATGGTGGTTCTTTTACCGTCTTTGTAACGAGATCCTTTGGGATTTTTTTCTTTCCTTTTCTTTTTTTTCTGTTTTTCTTGTCTTGAGCTCTTCTTTTCTCCTTTTTTTTTTTTTTTTCATTCTGAAGAGGCCGTGAGTTGACCTGCAGGGCTCTTGTTGTGCGTGATAGTCAGTGTCCATTCACGTGTCTTCTTCCCTGTGGAATAGTGTACAGTGGTGGTTTTTAAATTACTGTGGTGATAGGTGTACGTTAGAACCTCATCAGCCAAAAGCCCCCCCATGCCCCCAAAAAGGGAAAAAGAGCAACCAGCACTCATCTTCCCTCTTGGAATAAGTCTGAACCACAGGTTTTTGATGTGAGTTTTCTCTTTCAGTTGGTAGTGTCCAGCCACTTGCCACCGTCTCAGCAAGGGCAAGCAATCCTGGGAATTCTCCTTTTTTCTTTTGCTTTTTAACTAGCAGGTGGCTGACCGAAATAGCATTAAAGGAAAAAAAAAAAAAAAGAAAAAAAGGGAAAAAAAAAATAAGAAACCCTCAATCCTGCTGTTGATAATGCTGGAAGCCAAGAGATTCCTAATCTACGCCCTGGCTCAGGATCTACAACTTCTCTTAGTGTGTGGTGTTGTAAGTGAGTAGTTTACACTTTGACGTGGAGGACCAGTGTGTGTGTATGCGTGTGTGTGTGTGTTGGGGAGCAAGGACAGGTTCCCCTGCGGGATACAACCATCCCATTCCAGATTCTGCATCCTGAGGCTGGTTCTTTTAAAGGCTTCTGTTTCAAAAAGCAGCTGTAAAAGCGACAGAGCGTTCCTCAGAGGACCTACGCTTGGGCAAGGCTGCGGGTCAAATCTTGCCACCCCGTATCCCAGCACATCCAAGCAGTCTCCCTGCTCATGGAAACAGCCAGGCCAAGATTTGTCCCTGTTAACTTTGGAGGTTTGTGCTAATTTCAGTCTCTTAAGGAAACCTCCAGGCTGGAGGGAAGGAGTCCTGCTCACTTGCGGTCCTAAAAAGCATGGTGAGCTGTGGCCATGTGTTTTCCTGGTGCAGAAATCCCTGTCAGGCACAAATCCCTGCCCAGTTTGGGGATGCTGGACATTAAATAATGATCCTGCACCCTGGCAGGAGGCAGCTGAGCTCAGACCAACGCTTCCCGGGGAAGGTGACTGGCACACCCTGGAAAAGATTATGAGTGGGAGCATAAATGGGATGGATGCTGCAGGGCAGGAGCAGGGAAAGCTACTTCTCCGAGATGCTTTTCAACCTAAATGCACTTTAAATAAGCCAAATTTTTCTCCAAGTCCTCGAAAAGCAGCCCAAACAGAATCCAGTCCAGCCCCTTGGCTCCAGTATCTCCTCCTGCCTGGCACAGGAGCTCAGTGTGCCACCAGCCAGGACTGTGCCAGTCCCCAGCCCCTTATCTGTCCCCTCCATTCCTCCAGTGATGCTTGGATGTGACCCCTACCCCTGAGAATCAACCGAAAAAGGACCTTCTCTTCTCCAGCAAAGCACACCAAGACTAGTTTCCTTTTTAAGGGTATCACTCCAGTCATTCTGCAATAGGCAGTTGTCTCTTGACCAGACTAAAATGCAGCTACTGATAAAATGCCTGTCTGTGTGTGTGTGTATATATTTATGTATAAAATGTCAGGAGAAAAGTAATCCTTTGCTAAGCCTATTATGTACTTAATCAGGTTTAAATATTGTGCAATCCATTTCTAGCTCGCCTAAAACTGACTCTGCCAAACCACGTGCTCTGTCATCCATGTCTGAGAAATGATGAATTAAGTGACTTCACCTCTCGCATTGACAATAAGATGCATCAATAATAATAACTGTAACGAGCTGTAACTAACAGACATTGCTTCAGCACCTAACCCTCCTCGCCGATGTGTCTCCTGAGTGTGTGAGCGCTGAAATGCTGTCCCCGTGGCTCCAGCCAGGTGGAAAACTCGACCCCTTATTCTCACCTTGGTGGTTTGTAAGCTGTCCCTGCTCCGGGTGGGGCTGATGTGGCTGTGATCACAGCGTGGTGCTCCTGGAGCCCACGGGGTGGGAGAGGTGCTCCTGCTGCTGGGCAAGAGGCCTCTCGGGGTAGAACACACCTGCTGTTCTCCTGAGGTCTCCCTGTCGCCTTCCATGTCCTGCAGGCAGCAAAGCAGAGCTCTCTGCCTCTTGCTGTACTTGCTTCTTGTTTGTAGCCAGAATATCAGAGGGATATCCAAATAACTGCTGCTTTTGAGTGGGATCTGCAAGAGGCTGGGCACCACATGCTGCCCCAGATCTGTGGTGCCCACATAATCATGGAATGGGTTGGGTGGGAAGGAACACTGTTCCAGGGTGCTCCAAGCCCCAATGTCCAGCCTGGTCTTGGACACTTCCAGGGATCCAGTGGCAGCCACAGCTCCTCTGGGCACCCTGTGCCAGGCCACAATTCCTTCCCAGTATCCCACCTAACCCTGTCTCCTGGCATGGGAAGCCATTCCCCCTCGTCCGTGCCTCAGACAATAAACTGTGTGGCTGCCCTAAACCCACTCCTGGCCTCTAACACTTTCCTAGGCTCAGATATCACCCCTGTCACTTGAGGGGCCCTCAGACGCTCTCCTCGCCCTGTTCCCCACAGGTTGAGTCTTTTTGGCCTTTGTTACATTCCAAAACCTTGCCACGAGCCAGAATCCCCGTTTAAGACTACTTCCTGAGCAGCCTGAAGCCTTTGCCCTTGGCGAGATCCTTCGCGTGGGCACGACTGGGGCACAGAGGGGCACAAAGCCCTCCGGAGTCGCGGTAAAGCCGCCACAAGCCGGGACGGGGCCGTGAGGGGCGGCCATGACACCCCTTCCTCCCGCCGGCCGCGCGGGCGCGCGCGCTGCCTGCGCCAATCAGCGCCGCGGGCGGGAGCAGTGCGCACCAATCAGCGCCGAGGGCGGGAGAAGTGCGCACCAATCAGCGCCGAGGGCGGGAGCAGTGCGCACCAATCAGCGCCGTCCGTGCGCCCGTTCCCGGCACCCCCCGCGGCCCCGCCCCCGCCCGGAGCCCGCGGCCCTCAGGCCCCTCACGCTGCCCCAGCCGTGCCTCGGGCGGTACCGGAGCGCTGTTTGCTGCCTTCTGGGAGCCCTCGGGGCTTCTCGGTGCTGTTGTGCGGCCTTTGGGTGCCGTTTTTGGCATCGCTTCCGCATTAAAAGTCGATTTTATTAACCCTTAGGGGCCCCAGGGGGTAAATTGCTTGTTTTCTAGTGGCTGCTTCCCCACAGCTGTGTTTGGGTAAGAGAAAAGCGCGGCCCAGCACGTTGTTATAGTTATATTACGTATATTATTTTACATGCAGCTTTTATTGGAATCATTTGCCATAATTTTATAATTTTGACCACTATTTTGCTATTTTTTCCGTTATTTTAAAATTCGTACCATTTTATAATTTTCACCATTTTACTATTGTTTTGCTGTACTACCATTTTTTTTGCCGTTTTAATATTTGTTTTATAATTTTAGCATTTTTATCGTTTTTATCATTACTTTATAAGCATTTTGAAAGTTTCATGCTTAAAAATTTATGTTTTAATACCCAGGCTTTAATTTGTGGATGCTTAGGTGGAATTAATTGTGGGCGTTTTGGAAGCATCCTAAGGGTGCTTTAAGTAGATAATAATTTTAATTATTTTTATTAATAACTCTAATAATAATCTGGGTTTAATTAGATATAAATATATGAAGCGTGATGGTAGCATTAAAATCTCTCAGCCAATGTCCTGCTACGTTTCCTTATCTCTTAATTATCCTTGCTAATCAGCAAAGCTGAAATTGGGCTGCCCATGGAAGGGGGTGGGACTTGGTCCATTTAATTTCCCTTCCAACCCAAACCAGGCTGTGATCCTGTGAAATTCCTCTCTCCAGCCTCTCAGCTGCTCCCAAAAATCAGGGCAGCCTGTGTCCATCCTCTTTTTTTCTACCCAAAGTCATTCCAAGCAGCTTAGTTTTAACAACGAGGACATCACTAAAATGAAGCAAACTTTACTGGATGCAGTGATTTTTCAAGAACTGAATTTTCTCTTTGCTGCTTAATCATTAATTGATTTAATTTGAGATACTTGTGCCAATTCCCCCACCAAAATATTAATTTCTGATTTTTATCAGTGTGGCAGCAGCATAGGGAAGCCAGGAGGAAGCGGCAGACCTGAATTGGAGCTGCTAGGGAATGATTTCTAGTGCTGCTGTAAATGTTTAGGAGCACAGTAAAAAGGAGGATGGTTGTGCATGCAATGAGGCCCCACATTTTTAATTATTAAGACATCTCTGTGCATTTATTAGTCACCAGAGAGTGCAAAGGGAAAGCAGCTCAGCAGGGGTTTGTTTGCCTTTAGAGAACTTGGTGTAAAACTTTATCCCAAACTGATTTATTTATCTGTCCTAAATTCTGGACCATGTTCAACACGTGGGAGTCCTAATTTTGGGAGGCATGAACTTTACCAGGACACTTTTGTGGCCTCTCTGCTCAAGTTTTAGGAGTCTGTAAAATGTAATTAAACACTGAGCTGCCCTTAAAGTTCTGCTGGTGCTTGAAATCCTTGTGGGACGAGTGACATTTGTGGGATGACCCAGAGCCATCCCATCTTTCTGGATGGCTCCAGGTCCTGCAGAGCCCGGGTAGATCCGTGCCCTGGGGAGTGTGGGGGGGCTGGAGCTGTGCTTGGAGGCTCTCTTAGTCCAGTGTCTTGGTTTACCTGTGCCTGCACAGTTGAACTGGAGCATGGAGCCCGTCTCCCTGCCTGAAGCAGGCATCCCTGCAGGAAACAGCTCATCTGTGGCACGGGAAAAATTCCATGTGCTGCTGGGAGTGACTGGAAGCGTGGCTGCCCTCAAGCTGCCCCTGCTCGTTGCAGAATTGCTGAAAATCCCTGGGGTGAGTGAAGCTGGTGGTGGAGCTTTGTAAAGTTGGAGTTACCCTTGTTTTGAGGGGAGATCACGTGGCTTCTGCTGAAGTGACAAGTTCCTCCTTGGGGGCCCTTTAGTTTCTGTGAGGAGGATTCCACCTGTTTTTAAATTTTTTTGTTGTTGTTTTTCCTTATCATTTCATACTTGCAGAGGTCTTTGCTTTGGGTGGGTGTTTTTTCTGGAGTTTGTCCTTGTCAGTCAAGTTCTCAGATGTGGTTGCAGCTGGGGGTGATGCTTCTGAAACTTGCAATCTCCAGGGTATTGCAGTTTTCCATGGGTGGGATGTGGCTTTTCCAAATGTGATCCAGAAAGGGAGAACAGACCTTGTAAAACCAGAAATGGAAAACACAAGCTGCTATATGTGTTTGTGTAGTATTTTTTTACTGTTTGTTGTCTGGAGTAACAGAGGTGCCCAGCAGAGGCCACTGGTGACTGATCAGGGAGGGAAATGTGATCTCTTCTGCTGTAGGATAAAAGTTAAGAATAGAAAACTTAGGTTTTCAGAATGGAGGAAATACTTTGGAGCAGTGAAAGAAAAAAAGTGGCAGGGGCAGGAGGGTGCACTGAAATCTGCAGATTTATTGATTAGGTTGCTGCATAAATATCTTTTGTGATGACGTGGGAGGCTGCAGCTTGTGGGTGCATTGAATAGAGGCAGAGGAGGTGCTGATTTATCTGGTTGATGTTGATATCCAAGCTGGAAAGGGTGCTGGAGGTGAGGCATGTGTGGCAAAGTGAGGCTTCAGTTAATTTAAGACTTGACCTGAAGTGATTAGTGAGGTCAAAGGTCCCAGCCTGAAATAAGAAAGACAAAGAAAAATGATATCAAGGAATGGGGTGGCCAGCCCAGAGCCAGAGATAAAGATCTTCTAATCCTCTCCCTCTTGGATTAGCTTGGCTATTGTCCATTTTCCTTTCCTCCTGGAGTTTGGGACATCCTTCTGTGCAGGTGATAGGCAGAATGCAAATGACCCGTGGTAGGAATGTGGCCTAAACCCTTTGCTTCTCTCTGAGTGTTTGTTTCATAATCAAAAGCTGCAGCCAGCTGGACTCAAACTCTCTGTGCAGCCCCAGAGGTCTGTGACATCCAGTGCAGACTTTGTGGCCACTGGTTTGAAGGGCAGAAAAAGCAAAAGTAAGACATCCAGGAGTTTATAAAAGTTTATTGATCAAAGTTATTTACTCATTCCTGCTGTGATTTCAAGGCCTGCTGAGTCGGTGTAACTTTCCCATGGAGTTTGTTGGAGTCCTGCACCAGGCTGTTGCATCAATTTCTTTACTGCTGGAGCAGAACTTTACAAAGCAGGCAACGCAGCAGCAGAGGAAAGGCTTTGATACCAGAGGAGATGTGGTCACAGGCTTGCAACCAGAGTGGTTAGCTCAAATTGATGTTTTGCCTGAAATGGTCTGTGGTGAATGACTTGGCAGAGTGATTTTGCTGCTCATTAAACTTTAACACCTCCTCGAGGGTGCCAGTGGATGTGACAGCTCGCTGCCTTTTGCGTGACCTGTCCTTGAGTCCTCCTGGCAGTGTCCAAGGCCAGGTTGGACAGGGCTTGGAGGAGCACCCTGGGATAGTGGAAGGTGTCCCTGTCCATGGCAGGGGTGGAACTGGAGCACCTCCCATTTCCTTCCCTATCCAAACCAGTCTGTGATCTTAAGATAAAGAAAGGCAAGGACAGACTTTTTGTTTTGCTCTTGAAGCTCTAGGATGTCACCTGGACATCAGGTTTAAGTCATACCCTGTCACCTCATTGTGCACCTGCCAGGCAGCCTCTGCCTCAGCTTGTAGGTGCCATTGAACAGAGGAGCTGCTCGTTCTCGTGTGCTCAGGCTGTCTGGAGAGATTTTGCTGTCAGAACTGAGAAAGCCATTAAAAAATAATCACGTGCACCTCCTTGCCTGAGCAGAAAGGGCTGTGCCAGGAGAATCCTCTATCAGAGACCAGCAGCATTGCCTGGAGACAGGAGAGCAGTTTGGTGGTAAAGTTTGTTCTGGAGATTTGGCTTAAGCCAAAGACCTCTAACTAATCTAAGCTGTCTCCAGTGAGCCAGTTTGAGTGTGGCCAGACTGCATTTGCTGTTGAAGATACACACAGGCAAACAGAGGGTGTGCCAGGTAAATAGAAAGAATAAACTATGTAGGCTAAAGTGGTCTTGAGAACACTGACCTCTTCCCAGTGTAGCTGGAGGGGCTTGAGGGACCTGCTGAGAGTGAGGAATCCAGGAGCCCACCCCAGCAGGAAACCTTCATTAGGGAGAGTATTTAACTCCCAGAACGACTTTCTTGAGGGGTGGTGGGATTTCAGCCACCAGCACTCGGACTCCTTGAACGTCCCTCTGGAATGGTTGGATGCAGTGCTCAACAGCCAGAGCTCTTCCCTAGTCCTGGGCTTATGCTTGGAAGAAATAAATATTTTTTTCGATGGTACCATTTCTGGGAGCAGCCATCCTCCTTCAAACTGCACAGTGGCCTTTGAGCCCCCCCAAATAAATAAATTTTCTTGCAGCCTGAGGTTAACACCTCAGCCGAGGCGCAGCAGAGCGGCGATAGCGCTTTGTGGGTGTCACTGCCACTGCTTGAGCCAAGCAGCTTCCTGTGGGGTGAGGTTAGCATGGAAATAATACACTTAGCTAATGCCTGAGAGCGTGATCTTCACACTCAAAACCACTACAAACACCTGTGATTCCCAGTCAGGGGTGCTTTGAGAAAAACAGATGTACAGTACCAAAAATGTGTCATGCAGCTGTATTATCTTGTCATTTTTCCTTCAGAAAGTGGGGAAAATGACCAGCGGCCACAATACGCCTAGGCTGGGATTTTCCACTGCTCCCAGCTGTTATTCTAGTCTCATGGGATGCAAGGAGCCAACACTGCCTCATTCCCAGTGGAATAAATGGTGTTGGGAGCTGGTTTAATGTGCTCTATCACATCACTGCTGCTGTTGCAGAGAACTTCTTGGAGCTTGGAGGTTTCCAGCAGTTGATTGTAGCAAGGAGTGAACACACTGAGTGCCTCCTCAGTTTCCTACCTCGAGGCACCGTTATCCAGCAGGAAGGAGCTGCTGGTGGGGCTGATTTCTCCCCTTCTCACTGTCAGATCAACAGAACCGTGCAGTGGGCTCTGGGAGCTGCTGGGAGGAGCAGGCAGTGGCCAATACCATGGAAAAAGGGTATTTTTCACTGTAATTGGCAGCCTGAGGTTCATCTTCCTCATTACCCTGTCTTGGCCTGCCTGTTGACCGGTTTGAGGAACACCCTTGGCAGGAATTCCAGCTGGAAATGCAGCTCCATGTGCTGCATGGGCAGTCAGGGCATGCAGAGCTGACACTGGCTGATCCTAGTATGTGGAGGATGCCTCTGGTTCACTGCCTGTGGCAGGAGGTGTTGGCAACGTTTATCAGAGCTGCAGGACACATAGAAAACAGGGAAAAGCCTCCTTTTCCACTTGGGAACATTTCTGTAGGAGGAAACAAGAGGTTCACCTCAGCACCTTTTGAGTGTGTGTCAGCTAAACATCTGAAGGATGGGATAGGCATCCCAGAGTAAAATGAAGGTTCCAGTGGCTTTGCAGGTTTATCTGAGATTTCAGAGAGAGCCCTCATGTTCACCCAGTCTGTTTCTCTTTGTGAGAGCACAGAAACCCTGTGCTGTGGACACACCTGCACAGAGGTTTTCCCTTCTGCTTGGCAGCAAGCTGCCTGTTTTACGTTGACATGAAATGAGGTTTTGGCTCCTGTGGATGCCTGTGGTGGCCTGGCCTTTCAGCTGTGAACAGGGGAAGCTTGCTGAAAAGCCACAAAACCTTCGAAGTTGTCCTCAAGTCTAACCAGTGGTCTTTTTCTTTCTGCTTAGCTCGAGGTGAAGGTGGTCACTACTGAGAGAGCAAAGCATTTCTACAATGCCCTGGAGATTCCTGTGACCCTCTATGGTGATGAAGAGGAGTGGCAGGTGAGTTATTCCTGCAAATAGAACCATTCCTCTTAAGTTTTCTTGCAAGAAACCACACTTAGTTCTTTTTTTAAACCTGGGCCAAGACTCACTCCTTGGTCTAATAACAATGTTTGGACTGTGGCTTTTAAAAAAGGTGCTGTAATTGAGGAGGAAGAGAGAGGCTGCCCTGATGCATTGCAGGATTTTGTTCTGCAGCAGTCAGGGAGGGTAGCAGTGGTCTCTCTCCACCCTGGGCCCAGCTGCTCTGAGAGGAGTGTCAGGAAATGTCAAGACAGCCACTGCAGAGCCATGGTGAGCATGTTTGGTGCTTGTCATGAGTCATACTTGTCACGCAGGCAGCAGCTTCATTCTCCTTAGCTCAGCTGTCAGGGCTGTGAACATCTCTGCTCCCTGTGAGATGGCTTTTTCTCCTGACTGCAGTTTTACTGACACACTTTGAGAGTCCTTGAGTAGAAAGAGGTTCTTTGTACAAGCATCAGGATTTGTTTTTCCATACATTTCATCCCTGCTTTGCAGTGCTGATCTGAGCACAAGGTGCTCTCTCCTTACCCCTATCGCTGCTCACACGAGCATTGCTTTTAAGTGGACAGAAACAGGGCAATGGCAACAGCCAGGAAACTTTCTGGCTGGTCTCAGGGATTGGTGGATACCTGCTGGATCCCAGGGTGCTGCAGCCTCAGGCAGTTATTTCTGAGGAACCCTCAGTGGGGTGATAGAAGAGGTGCAGGTCAGGCTTTGAGATGTGCTGGCAGAGAGCTCCTGTGGTGGGAGATAATCACAGGATGGTTTGGGTTGGAAGGGACCTCAAAGCTCATCCAGTTCCACCCTCTGCCATGGTCAGGGACACCTTCCACCATCCCAGGTTGCTCCAAGCCCCATCCAACCTGGCCTGGAACATTTCCAGGGATGGGGCAGGCACAGTTTCTCTGGGCAGCCTGTGCCAGGGCCTCACCACTCTCACAGGGAACAATTTCTTCCAATCCCATCTAACCCTGCCCTCTGGCAGCTGGAAGCCATTTCCCCTTGTCCCATTGCTCCAGGCCCTTGTAAATAGCCTCCCTGCGTCCTGCGGGCTCCTTCAGGCACTGGAAGGACACAATTAGGTCATCCCAAAGCCTTCTCCAGGCTGAACACTGCCAGTTCTCTCAGCTTTTCCTCATGGGCAGGGTGCTCCATCCCTCTGATCAGCTTGATGGCCTCCTCTGGGCTCACTGTGACAGCCTGCTCTGCATCTCTTTGTGAGATATTTCACTCTGACAATAAAACAACAAGAAAGGATAGAAGAGAGTGGAGGAGGCAGGAAAGGTGTTCAGGAAGCCCTGGCTTTTCGGATGCTGCCTTTGTTGTGGCTTCCTGTGACTCAGAGAAGGAGCAGCCTGTGGCCCTGGTGCAGCCTGTGCTGGCCTGTGGCTGGGTGTCCTCTGGGGAGTGAGCAACTGATGCTGTTTGCTGCTTCTCAGGACTCTTTCCCAATTAACTGAGCTCTTCAGGCCAGGGTTCTCTTGAGCAATTCAGGGCTTTAGTGAAAACAGAGATCTTCACTCAAGAGTGAGTGTATCAAGGAAAAGCTGTGGCTGCCCCGCCCCTGGAAGTGTTCAGGGGTTGGATGTGCCTTGGAGCAACCTGGTCAAGTGGAAGGTGTCCCGGCCCATGGGACAAGGTGAGCTTTAAGGACCCTCCCAACCCAAATTTCTGTGATTTGAAGAGCCAAGAGAGGAGGGAAGTGCCAAACTGGATAAACCTCATCCATCATGGAGAAAGCCAACAGGACACTGTTCCCTCCAGAACTTAGGAGGGTTCCCTTTGCTGCTGTGAGGTGAGTAGGTTTGTGCATCCTAATTAAAAGTGACTTGTTCAGTTAGGGGTCTGTACCTCACGAGAAGCCAGTGGGCTCCACTTCAGAGTGAAGCTTATAAATCACATGGGTTCCCCAGGAAATGTACCCCTGGTTTGGGCCTGCCTGGCTCAGCTGGCTGAAGGATGGAGCTCTTAGGAATAATTCCAAAGCTAAGGGATGCTGTGCATGGGGACAGGCCTGCTGGGAGTTGTGACACAGTACCATCACGAGGGAGACGCAGCGATCACCACAGAGTTGAGGCGGGAAAAGAGGAACTTGAATCTTTCTTACAGCTTATATAGATTTCTAGAAAAGAGACCACATTGGAAGATTGAGGTTAAACTTCTTCAATTCCACTGGTCTTAGAAAGTGTCCATCAACTGTCCTTTCACAGAAAGGAATGTAAACAAGATAAAGAATTCTGTAAACATTTCTTTGTTTACATGAAATTTCTGACTCCAAGAACTCGAAGCTGGAGGGCAAGACAACAGGGAGTTGAAACCTGTGGTTGTCAGATGTGTGAACTGTCTTATGGGGAAAGGATCCCCCCATCCCCTGATCCATGAGCATCATTCCATAGGAATTCCATAAGGAATTGTGTTTCCTGAGGTGTGTGAGGGTTTGGTGCTCCCCACCCTGTCTCCCCCGCAGCTGTGGAAGGGCCGCTCCGACCCCGTCCTGCACATTGAGCTCCGGCGCTGGGCTGACCTCATGGTGGTGGCACCTCTGGACGCCAACACGCTGGCCAAGGTCGCCAATGGCATCTGTGACAACCTGCTGGTGAGTACCTGGGCTCTGCCTGCCCCTGCTGCCACGCCTCAGGACTGTCTGACCTTGGTGCTTCTGCAGCGTCACCAGCAGTGCGATCTGCACGTTCTGCTCCCCCTTCATCTGCTTGTCTCTCACTTCCCCAGCATGGTTCTCCTGCTCCTTCTTTCCTTCCCTGGCCTAATCCCTTCCCACTCCTTGCCTCTGTCAGTCTCTCGTCTTATTTCCCTGTCCCTGCTTTTGTCTTCTTTGCTTTTTCTGGAGGGTGGTGTTTCCTTCTGCCACCATCCTCTCTCTCTGTCACTCATACACACAAACACACGGCTCACTCCTTTTTGAGTTCCTCTACATTTTTTCAATGCAATCTGGAAAGACACCTGTGAGATCAGATAAAACTGTTTACTTCCTGCTACTTCACCACCTCCCTCACCTAACAAAGCACAGACTTTCAAACATGCTCATGCCCACTTACCTCCCAGTCACAGCTACACAGGCTTTTGCTTGTTCAGACTTGTTTTTTGGTATTTAAAGTGCTCTTTAGGCTCTTCAGCCTAATCAGAAAGTGTATTAAAAGGAAATGTGCTTCAGTGTTGGGCGCTGGGGACCTTCAGCGGTGCTGAATGTTTTGTGGCCAGACATTAACAACACAAATGATCTCAGGGAGCTGCAGATCTGCATGACTACAGACTTTTGGGTATGAAGTGTGTATAAAGTAACAAAATCCACCCAGGGCAGATCACTGGGGATCTGAGAGAAGCCAGAGAGAGTTGTGGGAGGGACAAGCAATGTCTTGTCCTTCTGGGTCCCTTGTGGGTGTGCTGGTTTAGCAGAGGGAAGAGCTCAGGAAGGATGTCAGGGATGTGTGGCTTCACACGCTCCTGCCAGTCTTTAAGAGCCTTTTGAAGGGAAGAGGCAGCACCAGGAAAGGAAAGTGAGTGCTGGAGGTGCTGGTTGGCAGTTCAGAACAGATTCCATCAGATTTCCTTGTGCTGGGAGGGGTTCAAGTCACAGGGTATAAAAAAGGATGGGCAGGGTTCCTGTAAGGACTCTGTGATCTGAGCTGCTCCCTTGGAAGCTCCTTTGTTTGAAATGCTGCAAGGCCTGGGGAATCTGATGGACATTGCACTAAGAACAACCAGCATTTATCTTTCCAAGGGGACGAGGTGATCCTGGGTTATCTGAAAGTGCTGAGGAGTCAGATTTGATTGCCTGTAGCACACAGGAGGTGCCAGATGCTTTGTAACCTGCCAGCATCTCCTGCAGCAACCCAGATGCTTGTGCTTGTGTTCTCCTCTTTTGTATCCTGGAAGCAGCACTGCTTCCCTCTGGGGAGATACTGATCCAGCTGGTATATCATGTCAGAAAGACTCATTGCTAACTTTCAGTGGTTAGCTTTGCAGCTGGCTTATCTGAAGTGTTGCCCTGGGGGTTTCTCTGGAGCTGATATGATCTGTGGCCACCTCTCAGCTTCTCTGTCTCCCACACAGTCTGTTCCAGCTTGGTTTGCTCCAGCCTGGGCTGCTGGCTGATGCAGGGTGGGATTTATCCTCTGGGTAGCCTCCCTCATCTTTCCAGCCTGTCAGAGATGAGCTTGGCTGAAATGTGCTACAAATTAGTCTCAGCCCATGGGTTGGTCCAGCTGCGCTGACAAAACGACAGCTGGGCTGGAAAGGTGCAGCCAAGGGATGGGAAGGAGTGAGGAAATCCAAGTGGGCTGGAAAGGTGCAGCCAAGGGATGGGAAGGAGTGAGGAAATCCAAGTGGGCTGGAAAGGTGCAGCCAAGGGATGGGAAGGAGTGAGGAAATCCAAGTGGGCTGGAAAGGTGCAGCCAAGGGATGGGAAGGAGTGAGGAAATCCAAGTGGGCTGGAAAGGTGCAGCCAAGGGATGGGAAGGAGTGAGGAAATCCAAGTGGGCTGGAAAGGTGCAGCCAAGGGATGGGAAGGAGTGAGGAAATCCAAGTGGGCTGGAAAGGTGCAGCCAAAGGGTGGGAAGGAGTGAGGGAATCCAAGCCCTCCCTTGGCTTCTCCCGCAGACTTGTGTCATCCGCGCGTGGGACCTGAGCAAACCGCTGCTCTTCTGCCCAGCCATGAACACGGCCATGTGGGAGCATCCCATCACAGCTCGGCACGTGGAGCAGCTGAAGGCCTTTGGCTACACGGAGATCCCCTGTGTGGTGAAGAAACTCGTGTGTGGAGATGAAGGTCAGTCCATTTCCGTGGCTGCTGCCCTTTTCCCTCCCTCGTCCTGCAGGGATGTGCTGCCCTTTGCTGCGTGGCCACGGAGATGTCAAACTGCCACGGTTTGTACAAACGAGCTGGAGCTTTGCCCTGTGTTATCCCTCCTCATTAATTTTTAAGCAGCCTTAAGAGCTTCCAGCTGAGCCTGATACTGAACAGAAATGCTCATTTAGGAAGAGAGGAGATCAAAGAGAAGAAAGGTTCTGTGGCCAGGGTTATCAGCCTGGGATTTGGGTGTCCTGACTTTGCCCTCTGCTGGGACTGGGGGCTGTTTTCGTTGTGCCTCAGTTCATCACCTCCATCACTGGGATTAAATCTTGTTCTTGAGAGCAGACAGTGAGAAAAGCTCTTTGCAGATGTGGCTGGGGGTGTAGCTGGACACCACTTAAGGTTTGTTGTTGTTGCCTGGGTTAATTTTTAGCTTCCCAAACAAGTTGTGATTTGGGGTGTTTTGACACCAGAGTTCTGTGAAGTGAAAGAGGGATGTGGAGGAAGTTCAGATTCAATACATGTAGCTTGCAGTGCTAAGAAATAATGGTCTCATTTGAGTTTTAGTGGCTGCTTCAAATTGAGGTCTTTTGACTTTTGGGAAGGGTTTTGATACAAATCATTTGGATTAATGGATTTGCTTTTATTATTAACATTTCATTGGGCAGATCCCTGTAAAATGTCCCTCAGTTCCAGCCACAGCCTGCACGGTACTAAGCACCTACTTCTGCATAACAGCCCCGAATCCAGCAGGATTTTAACCACCCTGTCAGTCCAATAAACAGTCTGTGACAAAGACAGGGTGTTAAAATGCCCCTCGTGGTTATGTTCTAGGCCTGGCTTAGTTTTGGAATCCTTAGGTAGGTGCAATGCCTCTAGAAATTTATACTTTTGGAACTGAAAACCAATAAATATTTACAATTAAGTAAGTGTAGTCAAGTAACTCAGACATCAGTTGAAATATCCTGGATGATTAGCCTTCCACTGGGATTTTAGACATGATGACATCAAATTTCTTCATATCCAGCTCAGCTGTCTCAGCTGTGAGAGTGAACTCCTGAAGGAGCTTGGAGGAGAGGGATGCAGGGATGGCAGGAGCAGCCACATCTGACTGGACACCACTTGTGCTCGTGAGTCAATTCCCACCAAGATCTTCCTGATGGCAAACACCAGGACTCTTCTGGCAGCTTGTAGGGAGATCATGGCAGGGCAATAATGGATTCCATCTCTCTGAAGACCCAAACTTGTCTCCATCACGCTTTTTTTCACCCCTTCCCCTTTTCTCAGGCCTTTCACCCCACAGCCTCTTCCACACTCACTGTGGTTTTGTGGCTTCCATCCACGCAGGGGTTTCCCTGGTTTCCACACAAGCAACACATAGCAAAGCTCACACGTGTGGTGCAGGAGAGACTCAGTTTGCACCAGTTTTATCTGTTGACATTGTGGTTTGTTTTGCTCTTGGAGGTTTCTCTTCCTCACCCCATGTGGTTGGGTCTCACCTGAAATGCACCAGATCCTCACTGCCCCCAAGTTTTACCTTAGTGAAGGATGGGTTTAGACAGAAAGTCCAGCTAAAAGAGTTGGAATACCACACTGAGTTTCTTGATTAGATAGTTTCCATGCTGACATAACCTTCATCATCCTTGACTGGATTTCTAGAGCCTGGCACACTGATAAGATTTCCACCTGTAGACATGAGCTGTGCTGTAAGAGTGCTGAACCTAAAAATCCAGTTGTGAATTACCAGAGGTGTTGGAGTAGTGGTGGAGGAAGAAGGCAGGCCTTGGAAGTGTTCTGGAAGGATGCAGCTCTACTAAATCATGCAGGAGTGTCTCTTGTCACGTGCAGCTCTTCTCCCTGAGCTTAGGAGATGCCTTAGTTTGGAAAGACAGGTGTCTGCCAGGGAAACGCCAGAGCTTCCCTTGGAATGGAGAATGTAAACCCTTTCCCTCTGAATTATTATAATTTTGAAATTAAGGGACTTTCAGGCAAAGAGATGGGTATAGGAATAACAATTCTTTACTAGGAATATTAAAAATGTAGTAGTACAAAAAAAAGGAAACTAACAGAAAAGACTGCCAGAGTCAGAATACACGCTGCCCGTTGGCCAGGGTGTTGGGAGCAGCCCAATCCGGCCCTACTGCAGTGACAGATGTGGTTCTGTTGGAGCAGAGATGATCCTGTGGAAGGGTCCAGTCTTCCTCTGGGATCCAGTGCACACAGGCTGTCCTGGTGTTCTGAATCCCAGGTTTTATCCAGGTAGGAATGCTGGGCTCCTCCTGCTGGTGGAGCATCTCCCGGTGGCATGATGGAATGTTTTCAGTCATGCAGTGAGCCTCAATGGCCCATGAACAGCAGATATCCCCTGCAGGGAGGATGGTCCTGGAAGAGATAAAGAACACTGCCCCACCTGGTTTGAACAGCTGCCCATTAACAGAAGACACCCTCCCCTCCCAGCCATGAGGAATGGGTCATAGAAGAGATAAGGAAAAAAAAAACCACCTCCCCAACCAGTTTCAACAGATGGGAATAAAATCCATCTTGCACTGAACCCAAGACAGGAGAGCAGAAGGATCCAAATCTGCCTGCATCTTGTCCACAGGATGCTCCAGACCTCCAGGGATTTACAGGTCTAAAAAAGGAAAATGACACCTCCGAGAACTGATTTCAGCTGAGCAGTAAATTATGAGATCAATTAGCCAGGAGGACAAAATATCAAGAGAGACTCCTTTTCATTCTGTGAAAAATGAGGTTCACTTTTTTAGAAAAATTTTTAAGTTTAATAAAAATTAAAGACAGGAGACAGACATGCAAAATAGTTGATGGCCTGGTGCCTGGTGTGCAGCCAGAAAGCACACCCTTACTCAGAAAAACTCTCCTTTAAATGTACCAGTTTGTTACATATTCAAAAGAACCTAATGCATTATTCAAACATTCCTTTGGGTTTAGAAGTTCTTTCCTAGTTTTAACTCTCCCACCCTGTCTCTAGTTCACCAGTTTAGCATTTTATTACTCCTTGTAGATAATTTTCTTGGTGGCACCTCTTGGTCATCTCATGTCCCATTTTCTGATAACAGAGGATCAATAAATTCCTTCTTGGAGCTTTGGTTCATTGTAATCTTCATCTGGATAATTCAGGAATGCGGGAGGATTTTCTCTATCCTCTGGTTCAGCTGGTTTAGATGTTACAAAAACATTTAAATGTTTAATGTTAAATCTAATGTTACTTTAATATCATGCTAGAGCCTAAGAAATGTATCTATATTCATCTCACTACTTATTTCTAAGTGTCATTAATAGCAGAAATAAAAGAAATTAATACAGTAAAACATTCCTACGTTATACATATAGCATTAATTTTAATATTTGCAAAAAACCAACTTTATAATATGCATTTATAACAAGCCTTCCAAAAGAGACAAATACCTGTGGGAGAAGCATCTTTCCTCAGGTCTGGGAAAATTAGAAGAGCGAATGGCCTCAGTTCCCAGTGCCGAGTTCAGCACACAAGGTTAGGCAAGGTGATTTAATCATCTCAGGCTTTAAAATTCTGAACCTGAGTTAAAAACTGTTTCAAAGGGAAGCAGCAGCACAGCACAGATTAGATGTTCATCTGGCAGATAACCAGGCCCAAAGGAAAAGCCTGTCCAAGCACTCAGCCTTCTCCAAGAGTTGCTCCCCAGACTCAGGCTGGTGGGAATCCACAACAGCTTTCTCTAATGGAGGTCCTTTCTCTCAGGCAGAATCATGGGAATGGTGTGGATTTGTCAAGTCTTTTGTATAGGCAAAGACCATTTCAGAAAGATACTAAAAACACACCAATTTTAAATTGAAATATACCCTGGAGAAAGGAGGTGAGATAGGGAATTTTGCTCCACACACTTTTTTTTTAGGTTGCCCCCACCATGGATTTCACAATGTGGTTTTGCTCTCGCCTTGCAGGCCGAGGTGCCATGGCAGAAGTGTGGACCATCGTGGAAAGAGTTAAAAGGATCCTTGAAGAACGGGATGTGCCAAGGCAGAGCTGATGTTTTGGCATGTAAATGGTGGTTTTGTGCCTTCCTGATGGTTGGGAGATAAAGCCGGCAGGAAGCTGGGCTCAGCTCTGGTACCCGTGGCATGCATACCTTTAGCTGCTCTTCAACAGCAGGAGCCAACAGTTGTCTTCCAGCTGGTGCCAAACTGAAATGTGGTACCTCACCACAGCCTTTGAAAAACCAGAGCCAAGACTGTGCTGCTTTAGTGTGGAAAACCCTGTGGTACCTTGGGAGTAACGTTCCCTTCCCAAGGCTGCTCAGGGCTTTACACCTGCTCTGTTCTGGGCAGGCTGCAGGAGGTGTTTGAGCTCCAGTGGTCCCAGAGAGGAAAAGGCTCTGCACATTCTGGTGCAGGGTAATTCCAGCCCTTTCTAGCAAGTGTCTCCTGGACCATTCCTGCTCTCCAAAGCCTGATCCATAGCTGTGCTGGCTGCACGTTCCCAGCAGGAGTCACTGTCCAAAAAGCATTATCCCTCTGGGAACTTAATAAAAAAGAGTTTTTAATCCTGCCCCTGCTGAGTTGCCTCTTGTAACTGCTTTGGGAGGTGTTCCCCAGCCAGTGTATTTGCTAAGTTGTGTCTTCTTATGTTTTTTTATCAGATATGGAGAAAAATTGACTGAAAGGAGCTCTGCAGTCCTTTTGCCCTTTTGTAGCTGTTGTCTGGAGAGGGATGAAGGGATCAACATCATTCCAAAGTGCCTGCTGCCCATCTGGGTGCCCCAGTCAGGAAACAAGCAGGCCAGGCCCTCATGGAAAGCCAAGGGAAGGTGTTTCCCATGGGAATGAAGTCAAACTTTACCTTTGGTGACCTTTTCAGCTTGAAGATTAACTGCCTGCCACAAATAAATTGGGAAGTCCTGTGCCCATGTGGGCCAGACCAGGCAGGGCTTCCTAGTCCAGCCTTTCCTTGGGAACACAATCTTGTTCCTGAGGGGAATGGGAGCTGTGGAACATGCTGCTGTAGCAGAGCACTGCTGACCTGCAGAGTTCATTTTTTACTAAACCCAAACAAATTTGAGGCCTTGGGTACAGCATGTGCATCCTGCCTGTGGGGAAAAACCTCCAGCCTGCTGTGCACGAGGGAGGAGGTCACTAGGTCAGGTTTGCTTGACTTATCCATCCCACACAAATAAAACCTTTGAACTTTCCCTGTTTTGGCTCTTCCACTGACAGAGATCCGGGGAGTCACAATTTCTGAGAAGGATCCTGGTGTGAGCAGGCCTTGTGGCTCACACAGAGGGCTGAAGTGGTGTTGTGGCTTTGACTTCTGCATTTTGCCAGGATTTATGGAGTGACCTGCATCATTTGCTCCTGTTCTCAGCTCTCAGCCTCTCAGAGGACCTTCCCTTAAGCTCACTGACAGTAGCAGAGACGTTTCTGGCTTCCATGAGTTTCGATGGTGACTGATGTTTCTCCTGCTCACAGGGAAATGTGTGTTTTGGCTGCTGCAATTGGCACTTGTCCTTGGGGCTCTCTCGTGGCTATCTCCTGTGCCTGGAGTTGTTTATCCCTCCTTCTGCTCCCTGACTTGGCAGCGCAGAAAATCCAACAGAGATTCCTCTATCCCAGGACAAAATACCATGGCCCTGATAAGAGCCTTCCTCTCTTCCAAGCCTGCTTTTAGCTGCTTCAGAAATGTTGACAAGTGAGCTTCAATCTCCTGCAATTGCTGTGATTTTTTCATTGGAAGCACGTGTGATAGCATTCCAGGCTGGGATAGACCTGTGCCCAAACCACCTTTCCTTCAGGGCAAATGGAGGAAACAGTTACCTTCCTTCTGGGAGGCAGGAGCAGCCTCCAGCCTGGCACAGGAATAGAACTGGGGGAAGCCCTGTCTGCTTGAGGAGGAGACTTTGGGACAGTGTTTTTCTAGGAAGAGGCTTGGGGTGGTGATGAAGGACCTGCTTCAAACCAGGGCTCTGTGTCAGCTTGGGAAATAGGCACTGCCAGGCTCTCCTTAGCCAAGAGGTGTTGAGGGATGGATCCCTCAGGGCACTCAGGCTTCCACCTCCACCCCTCACAGCTCTGTGTGTGACCCAGGTTCACAGGGCACTTCCCATGAGCTTTGTCTTTTCCTTCAGCTCTTCTTTATGAGCCACACGCTGACTTTTTGTTTCACTTTCCCATGGAACTCTGGGATGACCGAGGCAGCACCCCCATGGATCCTGCTGCGTTGCAATTTCATTCATCCTGCTTAAAACTGTTTCTCTCAGCATGGCTTGGGAGTGATAAAGAGCCGGGACAAAAGCTGAGTGAAGGCAGCAGCCCACCTCCTTTCCTGGGCTTGGATGTGCCTCTCAGCATCCCTGGCTCTGGCTGCTTCCCCCCATGCCAAGCTTTGATGGGATCCCTTTGCTGCTTGGATTCGGGGAGCACTGGAGGAGGACGGAGATGCCGCGGTGCTGCTTTGGTCTGGCTTTGATCAGGAGCTGGCTCCCCAGCTTGACCTGGGATGGGAATTGTCATCTCACCTGCCTGTCCCATCCCACTCCTCCATCTTGGGAGCCTGCAGCAGGAAAAAAAATCTGAAAAAAGTGACAAAACCTCTCCATATTTAGACTTTGAGCAGCGGTGCCTCTGTCATGCACCTGGGGCAGCGGCTTTGCACCCCGGGGCTCCGGATTTGGCAGCTGCCCCCCCCCCACCCCGGGCCGGGGGATGCCGCCCACTCCGGATCCCCAAAGCACATGAGGTGGCAGGAAGTGGGTTTGTCCCAGCCAGGCACTGGGGGAGGCCAGGGGTTGCCACAGGGTGACAGATCAGCGGTGGCTTTGGTGGCCCCACTTTTCTGACTCTCTAGGGAAAATAGGAAAAAGGGGAGGGAATGACCAAAAAGCCTTTGTGTGTCAAGGAGATGAGGAATAAAGGTCCCTTTAGTCACCACAGTAAAGATAACCGGGGGTGTTGGTAGGTTTTTTTCCTTTCCTTGTTCTGGCAGGATTCAAAAAGACACCATGAGACACAAATCTTTCTCCTGTAAGATTGCAGTGACAGTGGAAAAGGGTGATGATCCAAAGGGATAGTGGTGGTTCCAACCTGTGCCCTCATGTTTTGCTTTCCATGTGCTTATTTTTTTTGTCTGGCCAGCCCTCCTGACTTGGGAGATGCTGGGAAGCAGCTGCGTGACCCTGACTGGTGATAAGGCCGGTGCCAAAAGACCCAGCAGGGCTCAGCACAGACTCCTTGGCACCAGCAGCACCGATAGCTTGGCTTCGGTGGGGCAACCTCCCAATTAAAACCTGCAGGTGCAGGGTTCTTTCCCTGGCCACCTGCCTCAGTGGGTGCTTAAAAAATTCTTTCTGGGAGTAATTGAGCTTAATTAGAGCTTGAATTCCCTGGAGCTGGGATGCTCAGAGGTGCACAGGGGACAGAAAGAATCCAATGGGGCAGTTCCCTGCTAGGTCTCATACTTTATGGGGCTTTGTTCATGGGATTTCATGTTGTCCTTTAGATGGAGATGGGGGGTTTTTTTTCCCTCTGGGAATGCTGGCTTTGGTGTTGTATATCACTTTTCTGTCTCTCTGGGGAAAACGGGATAAAGGGGATGGAATTATCGAAAAGCCTTTGTGCTGTCCAGGGAGATGAGGAATAAAGGTCCCTTTAGTCATCACAGTAAAGATAAAATGAATATACTCCTGCCCACAGGCTCCTGGGATCCTCAAGGGAAATGGGCTCTGCATGGAGACTCCAAAAATCAGGTTTAAAATCAGGCTCCAGCCTCTGGTGTGATTGCAAAGACCCCTCGGTCTGAAAATCGGGGTGTGCCTGGTGTGCTCCAATCCCCTGTGCCCCGGCATTCAACCCCTGGCCACTGCCAGCTGTGGGGGGAGAGCACCCCAGGGGCCCTTTGTCCCCCTGGCCCCACAGGACTATCCAGAAAATCCCCCCACATCCTTCTTCCAGCGCTGGGCAAGCGTGCCAGGAGAGGCAGAGCCAAAACAAGCTGGGGGAGGGCCAGCACAGCGAGAAAAGCTTTATAAAAGAGATTTATTCCTCCATGGCTCCTTGGATGGCTGAAAAAGCCTTCCCCAAGGAGAGCTGGACCCCCAGGAGCAGCCTGAGCCCCCCAGGCCTGGCTCTGCTCTGTCTTGTTTGATTTCCACGGGGTTGCTTGGGTGGTTTATGGTTTTGGAGAAACGATTCATGAGCTCCAGCGTGATAAGGATGAAGGAGGGAAGAGAAGCCACGTCAACCTGAAGGAATGTGGCTGGTAGAGAGCCCAGCCTGCTGCTGGCAAAAGCCCTGGGAGAGGGGATCAGGCGTAAAAAGGGACAAGATGAGAACGTGTGCCTGAAAAAAACCCTGAAAGCCTCCCATCCCTGCTTCGGGGGCTCTTGTCCCCCAAATACACTGCAGCTCTGAGGCCATGGGATGGCTCCAGATAAACTCCGTGGATACGGGGCAGCCAAACTTCCTGACGGGATAATTGATGGCCCAAGCTGTTCTGTTTGACTGTGCTCCCGAGGTTCCAGCCTCCCTCCAGACCACTGCTCTGCTTCCCCGGGGGTCAGGAACCGGCGTGGGGTCATGCCAGAGCCATTCCAAACAAACTCCTGTGTGAATAGGTGAGGGAAGCATTGTCCCTTCCTCCCCGTGCTCTGCTAGGCAGCACCGTGTGCCTGCTGGGCATATGGCTGGGGAATCTGATGCCGTGCCGAGATTTCCTTCCCCGGTGGGAATGAGGGTGACAGGGAACGCCCCGACCTGGTTCCTGCTGCCCCCTGTGCAAACACATCGTGTTTGCCATCCTGGCAACGCACAGCCCCTTTCTAAAGGCAGCAGAATTTGGCTGTGATGGGAGATCACGGCCATTATCAGAAAGAATTCCAGCTCTGGGATGTGCCAAGGCACAGACAGACCTCTGCCCCTTGTTCCCATCCGGAATATCCTTCCTGAGGGTGGGGAGCGCCTGCTCTGGCAGCATCCCCAGGGAGTCTGCATCCTGCATGCCCTGGGGCTGAGGCTGCTCCGAGATGCGCTGGGTGCATGTTATTTACGGCAGCATTTTTCATCGATAGGAAATGGCTCTGGGTGCCGAGAAAAGGCCGCTGAGGTGCTGCAGGGTGCGGGCAGGGTGCAGCTGCAGCACCCAAATGCCTGCGGCCCGTGAACGCTGCCAGTTGCCTCAGCAGAAAGTCAATATTGCCCCTCGGTCAGCGCTTGCTCGCACCGGCACTCCCTCTGCCAAAGCAGAACACAGCCCGGTGCGTCCCTTCAGCACCGCCTCTCTGTGCCGGCTCTTTAAAAATAATCATCCTTCAATTGTTTGGTCTGCTGGGGCTTTGCTGGAAGTCAAATAGCTGGGAAAAGCCGTGGAGAAAGAGAGCTCCAGCTGCTCTGCTTTTTACTCCTCACCCTTCTCTCCCTCTCCTGACCCAGCACCCATCCAAGCTGGGAAGGGACATCACCTCACATCCCCGTCACATCCCCAGCTCCTCGGAGGGCACTGCTGTGCCAGAGCCGGGACACGGGAACTGGCAGCACCCCAGGGAAATAAAAGCTGAAGTGCTTTGAAGGCTTGGCCCTGAAAGGGGGAAGGTGATGGGGGAGAGGAGAGGAACCAAAACCCAGTGGCGGAGGAACAGGCGGAGGGCGAGGGGGAAGTGAAAGCAGCTGGGATTACTGAAAGCTCAGATGTGAAAGAGTGGGAGCACTATCTTTGGGGCTCTCACTTCCTTGTCTGTGCAGGTTTTCTTGGCTTCGGGCTATTTTTAACCCCGTTCCTGTCTTTGCTCATAAATTCCACCCTGGGGTGGGTGGGGTTGGTGTCACTGGAGGTGGGTGCCACATGTGCCGTCAGAGTTTGGACTCTGGGGACTGCTGAGCATCCCTGCATGGTGGGGTGGGGGGGAATCACCCAGCATTCCTGGTCTGCTGAGTTTTGGGGACTGTTCCCTGCCAGGGATGCAGATGTAGCCAAACTGCATCACCCCTCTCCATCCCGTGGCACATGGGCTGTATCTGCGTGTTTGGCCTCCAAATAAGGAGGTATTTTAGTCTTTAGAGCAGACTCACAAATCTATGGTCCTTGTCCCCAGGTATTTTCTGCAGGACTGCACACCTGGCGGTGTTTGGGTACATCAAGCACCTCAGTAAAAGCTTTTTTCACATGAAACACCATCACCAACGGTTGAAAGAGCTCCGAGTCTGGTGTCAAGCAAGAGTTTTCTTTCTCCAAAAATAATTAGCAATGCTTCCTCTAAATGCTCCTTATCTCTGCAGCCTCCACGCTTAGTTTTGAGTAACAAAATGCTGCAGGTGCGCGGATTTTAGCAATTTAATAGCACTAATTAAAACAGTGCACCCCCTGCCCCATCCCTGGAAAGAGTCAGCTTAACTCGGTGGTGACCTCGGCTGGGCTGTGTGACTGCTGTCCTCTGCAGGACCCCGAACCTGGGTTTAAAGTTAAGCCTGGGATTAGAGGCTGTGCTGAAGCCAGCGGGGTGAGTCCCTGGCTGTCCTGAATCAGCAGTGACTGCACAGGGAAGCCCCGGAGCAGGCAAGGGCGTCAGGCAGCTCGTGGGGTGCTGGATGCTCAAAGGAGGGAGCTGGCTGAGGGTGCCCCGAGCTGTAGGGGACAGAAACCCCCGTGGAATTAACACCACTCCCACACACAACCATTGGGTTTAAAACACTTAAGCCCCTGTGCCTTGTCCTGCTGTGGAAGAAGCATCCCCATTCCTCCCAAAATTCTCCCAGGGATGTCTGCCTTCCATTTAAAGCCTGCTTTTTCTCTTCCCTCTGCTCCTTTAATGCTGCTAGGTCAGTTTGCCCCCGATCCCTCTATATCGGCCTTAAATTCCATTATCCACCGGTCAGTGCAGTGAGTCCTGTTCCAGGGATGGGGAGGGAGGCAGGTCCTGCTCCGTGCCGGGGAAACATCTGGGGGCTTTCCCTGTGAGTTAGACCAACACAGGAAAGAAAGGATAATATAATTAGGTGGGGAGAAAGCCAGAAGAAAAGTCACTCCCTGAAACCCGTCCCCTTTCATCCCGCGGGAGCTCGGCAGGGAGATCACAGGCGAAGCTGGGTCAGATGCGCTGTGGCATTTCCAGGCCTGGAGTGTTTAAATAGAAAGGTTATGTACCTGGGAGATTCATTTCATCTCTTAATTGGTTGTTTGTTTACGTGACTCGGGAGCTCTTTGCTCGTGTTTGCTTTCTGGCTCACTCAGCTGCTGAAAATCCCGGCCGGCCGCGTCCCGACCCGGCCGGTGCCGGGCATGGATGGGGCAGTCCTTGGCTCCTGCTCCTCCCCGTGGCCCCTTCCCATCCCCCGGGGCCAGCGGCCCTTCCATTGCGCCCAGATGTGCCGAGCTGAGCTCCCACCGTGCCTCTTCCCTTGTGGAAACCAGAAGATGGATCACTCTGGGGCAGGATTTGAGGCTCTCCCGAGCATTCTGCCAGGCCCAGCAGAGGATGAAGTGCAGAACGGGTTTGGGTTTGGTTTTCCCCCCGGTCTTGGTTCTCTGCTGGCTTCAGCCTGCACAAAGTTTTGGAGGAAAATCAGCTTTCTCCTACCACGGCTCTGGAGAGAAGTTTTAGAAACACCTGGAGAAACGCAACAGCTTCTCTCTCACCCTCCTCTCTTGGCTTTATTTACATTTTATGCTAATTTTCTCTGGGTTTTATCTCGGTTTATGTTAATTTTCCGCTTTCCGGGCGTGCCCAGAAGACGGGCGCGAGGTGCCCTGGGGCTCTCTGGCCCAGCGGGTGTCCTGATGGCAGATGATCCCCTCCACCTCCTGCTGGGGTGGGAGAGCCCCTTTCCCTCCCCCTCCCTGGAGCCAGTGGATCCTTATCTCAGCCTGGCATCCATCCCTGGAGGGGAGAAGGGAAGCTGCGCTCCTGGCTCGGCCGATAAGGAGCACCCGCCCAGATGGATCAGTGGGATGACCTTGGGAGGAGCAGCCTCGGGGGCGATAGGGAAACCGCAGATAAAGTGGGGGGATCGTGCCCCAGATGATCATCTGGCACTGGCCTTGAAAGGAGGAAGGTATTCCGAAAGGAGGAAGGTATTCCCGAAAGGAGGAAGGTATTCCCGAAAGGAGGAAGGTATTCCCAAAACAGGCGGGTTGCTCCCAAAACACCTCCCAGCTCCTGCGGCTCTCCTGGAACTGATGTCAGCAGGGGCCACGTGTGTTTGGGAGGAGCTGATGGGCAGCAGTGCAGGAATGTGAGCTTTTGGGGCTTTTTTTCATGAGCTTTTGGGTTGCAAATCTGTTAACATCTGGGGCTTTTTTGGTTGGTTTGTTGTTTTTTTGTTTTTTTGGTTTTTTTTCAAAATCAATCCCTTTCTCAATCTTTTCTGGATGCTGACGCATTGCTAAGAGATAAATCAGAGCCTCTGCTTCTCCTCCTCCTCCTCACTCACCTCTTCTCTCCTTCCTCCCTTTGAAGTCTGCATCAACACTGATAATTAAAACCATGTTTGGGAGAAGTTTATTGATTTATCCTCTGAAATTTCCTTTTCCTCCTGGACTTTTGAACTGCTGTCATGGAGAAGGACATCCCCCCATGCTGCCCACACGTTTTTGTGGGGATATGGTGGGGATTTTAGGGAAGGCACCAACTTACAACCATCCCAGGCCATGGTGGTGTTTCCAAGCTGTGAGGGCATCGTGTGCTGCCTCCCCGGTCCGTCCCCAATCCCTCAGAGTCAAATCCAGCAGGGCACAGCAACCCAGCCCCAGGCCATCCACTGAGCCCCCGGAGATGTTTGGAGCAGCAAGGAGGTCAGGCAGCCTCCAAGCTGGTGCTGGCCTGAGGTGGTGGGATGGGAGGACCAAAGGCTATGGGGAAATTTTCCCTCTTGCTGCAGGGTGTTGGGGAAAATATGTGTCAGGATGTGGTGATGGCATTACCCAGCCATGCTGATTAATGGAGCATTCTCCAAAAATTCATCATTGCTTGGGGCTGAAAAGTCCTGCTGGGGCTAGAAGGCCCAAGCTGAACTTGTGAGCTGGGAATCACCCTCAGGAGAGCAGATGGGACCCTGCACTGAGCATTGTTCTTCTGCTGGTGCTCAGCTTTGATGGGAAGGGGCTGGGTTTGGGACTGTGGAGAACAGTGAAGGCTCATCCAGGATTTTCCTGGGCTGGGCTCTACGTGTGCCACTGGCCAGCTGATGAAAAGTCTGGAAAACCCAGGACCTGCCATGTCTTGCAGAGCCACTGGCTTGGCGTAAGCAAAGCCCAGGCCACTAATTACCTGCCTGAGGACAAAAAACTTGTGGATTGGTGTTTTCTTAGTGTCTGATCCAAGAAGGTTCCCCATCCAAGTGGCACCAAGAGTGCCCCAGGGAGATCTGGCGTCCTTCTGGAGAACATGCAAAGCAGGAACAGCTTTGAAAGCCAAGAGAAGGAGGAAGAGATCCCTGGGTGTCACTGGGCATCTCCTCCAGGCCTGGCTGATGCAATGTGAGCCCTTCCAAAGGCTGGGAAGCCCTGGGAAGTCCCAGGAACTTGGGTGGCATCAAGGCTGACTGCTCGACTGGGGCTGGGGAGTTCCCAGCCTGGGGGCAGATGCTGAACTGGGGCCAAGCTGGGGTTCCCTGTGGGAAGGGCTGATCCAGATGCTGTGGATCAGATGGCATCAGATATCCCTGAGGGAGGGTCAGCCAGGACTAAACCTCCTTCCAACAGGTTTCCATGAGCTGAGGATGATGAGGATGTGGGGTTGGGATGGGGAAGAGCAAGGCAGGGGGTCATTTCAGCCATAAGCCCTGAGCAGCCATCCCTCTCCCTCTCCCTCTCCCTCTCCCTCTCCCTCTCCCTCTCCCTCTCCCTCTCCTTCTCCCTCTCCCTCTCCTCTCTGTGGTAAAGCCATCCCTGAACTGGCAGCGTGGGTTATCCCAGCACCACCTCATTCCCAGCCCTCTTTCCTGATGGTTTCCACAACAAAAGCCCTGCTGAGGGAACTGGGGTCAGGCCCAACGTCATGTCCCAGTAACAGAGGGATGGAAAAGGACAGCTGGGACATCCAAGCAGTCAGCTGGGGGATGTCCTGTCCCACACAGGGCTGGAGAAGGTCCTGCAGCCCCATCCAGGGATGCTGCAGCAGGCACAGCCAAGAGCCTCACGCATTTGTTGTTATTTTCTTTTCCTTTCCAGGCACTGAAAATTGCTGCATGGGAAGAGAGGTGTCTGAAGGTGATGAATGGCTTTGCTATGTTTGCCAAGCAGATGTTTCCCTTTGATGGGCATCAAAACATCTGGCCTTGCCCTTCCTGGCTGGAAGAATGAAATTCCCTAAAACAGCTCACAAATACAGGCCAAATTGGTAGTTTCAGGAGAAAAAGAGGAAGGCTGGAGGTGCCATGGCAGAGGAGGGGAGAGGCCAGGCTCAGCAATCTGAGGTATGTGCTGCTGTCCATGTGCTGCTTCTGTCCCAGCCAAGGGGATTTTCCAATGACCTGGATGTGAGCAGGGCATGCTCCATCCCTCCCACCAGTCCTGGCTCAGGGGAACTGGGTTAGATGAGCATCCCTGAGCCTGGAGGTGGGGCACCACGCTGGGAGGGAGGCTCCCAGGTCCCAGGGATGCAGCACCCCAACCTCAGCTCCTTGGTTTGCGTGTTGAAATCGGGGCTTTCCCATAACAGGAAGATTGTGGTGTTCCCTCTGCTTCCTTGGAGCAGCAGCATGTGGGCTGTGAATCATGCCTTGGATAGCAGAAAGGAGAGCTTGCTCCCTGCTGCTCTAAACATCCCTCCCTCCATGCATCCATCCATCCATGCATCCATCCATCCATGCATCCATCCATCCATCCATCCATCCATCCATCCATCCATCCATCCATCC
>VZUI01023524.1:0-19045 GCA_013401135.1 Cettia cetti | reverse complement strand
CTGTCCTGAGCCACCCTGTCCTGGGAGCCATCCTGTCCTGAGCCATCCTGTCCTGGGAGCCATCCTGTCCTGAGCCACCCTGTCCTGGGAGCCATCCTGTCCTGAGCCATCCTGTCCTGGGAGCCATCCTGTCCTGAGCCACCCTGTCCTGGGAGCCATCCTGTCCTGAGCCATCCTGTCCTGGGAGCCATCCTGTCCTGAGCCATCCTGTCCTGGGAGCCATCCTGTCCTGAGCCACCCTGTCCTGAGCCATCCTGTCCTGAGCCACCTGCCGTGCCACCTGCCCAGCCATGCCCACAGACAGCAGCTGGGCTCTCCCTTGGTTGTGCTGGTGTAAATCCACACTCCACGGGGTTGTTTCAGATTTATGCCAGCACAACTGAATTGAGCAGGTTAATAAATGGCTCCTCCATTAATAAATGGAGAGTTACTTAAGATCATGAACTTCACCATGATGACAAGGTCGTGCCCACCACTTCTGCCCTCATAACTTCTCAGCATTAGTACCACTCACTGTTCAGCTTCCCTGTGTATCCACAGGCAAGGAGGAAAGATTCTAAACGTGGGAGTGATTCCCAAAGAACCCCGGCAGGGATCCCTGCAGGAAGCAGAGCTGAAGTGCCAGCACACCCCATAGCTGGGGGGGCCCTGGGGTCTCACTCCCCCCTGTGCCTTTCTCTCCCCCTCTCTTCATGGCTCCAGCTCTTGAAATTATGTCACTCTCTTTTTTAACCATCTGGCTCCTGCAAACAAATATAAGTCCTCCTACACAGACCCGCTGGTGACAGGCCTGATCCTTCCCTGGCTGACACCAGCATCTCCCTGCTGACTGGGGAGAAGCCACTTCTCCTGGAGCAGCATTCCCTGGGAGCAGAGGCTCTCCCGGCGAGGCTGCAGCACCAGCAAAGCAGCTCCTGGACCCAACGTCCCCCTCCCTTCCTCCCTGAGGATCTGGTGCTGGTGGGTGGGCTCTGCCTTGAGCACCCCGAGAGGGGCAGTGGGACCAGGCAGGGCTGGTGTCACCCTGCACCCCAAAATTGGCCCCTGAACCCACAGGCAGTGGCACCTGGAAGGTTCCATGTCCCACTGCCCTCCTCCTGGGCAGCTCCTGGCAGGCACTGACCCTTCTCAGGTGCTGGTCCTGCCCTGGCATCCTGTCAGAACTCCAGCTGGAGCAACAGCTCCCAGAATGTTTGCCCAGACTGAAGTCCTGCCCCTCGGGCTCTCCCAGGCCCTGCTGGTGTCACTGTCACTGCCAGCACACCCCACAGGGCTCTGCCACATCCTCCAGGAGCAGCTGCTGTGGGAGGGCTCCTGGCAGAACCAGGGAACTCCAAAGGAAATCCCAGACATTTTTTGTTCTCCAGGTCTGAACAATTCTTCTCAACACCTCCCTGGGAACAAAAAAAAGAGTGTGTTTGGGTCAATAAAAGCAGTTGGCTGAGTAATGGTGATAAAATATTTCATTCTGGCTTTGATTTTGAGAAACTATTAAGGAACAAGATGAATTTGAAAATTAAACCCCAGCAGGCACTTCCAATGAGGCCCCAGATAATGATTTAACCTTATTAAAAGGTGAGGGAAGTGTTATTTCAAAACAAAAACTTATTAACATAGAAATGCTCCTGCAAAAATAGTTTCAGGTTGATACATTTCAGACAGGTAAAAATTGAATTGCAAAACTGTCAACCTGCTGTGCTTGGACCCAACACCTTAACTGGTAACAGGGTTTCCTCCCTTTCAGATTGTGTCTCACGTTCAGAACTGAGTGAATGAAACATTCTCCAGTTCACAAAACGCACACAAAAAAAAAATATTTTTTTTTAGACCATTGATGAAATCAAAAGTTCTTATAAGCGAGTTCTGAGGTGAGCAGGGCAACTTCTGCTGCAGAATGCAACTCTTTCTTTCTGAATACTAGTTTAGTATTTTTATTTAACTCATCAAACGGATTTTGAAAATCATGGAAAAATCAGGGTCAGAAGGGACCTTAAATCTCACCTTGTTCCACCCCCTGCCACGGGCAGGGACACCTCCCACTACCCCAGGCTGTTCCAAACCCAGCCAGGGACGGGGCTGCCACAGCTCCCCTGGACACCCCAGCCTGCCCTGACTCCTGGGGGGTGGCAGGGGTGGCAGGTGGCTCCTGGGAGCACTGAGCCATCATCCTCACCCTGCACAGGGACCCGCTGCTCTCCCAGAGATGGGAAACTTCCTCCCAGCCCTGGCTCATCCCGGGAGCGGCCGCCCAGTCCTTGCTCTTGTCTATTGGTGTCTTTTGATTACAAGTCTGCTTTGAAGAGACACTAATTGCAGCCTGCACACAATGCTGGTAATTATGCCTATTACATTTTGATTCATTTCCATATGTCAACACTACTACAAGGGGGATTTTGGGGAGGGGGGCAGAGCACCGTTTTATAATCGTTATTGTCTGCAAAAAAAAAAAAAAAAGAAAGAAAAAACCTGCCCGGAGCGTGAGTGAAGTGTTCTTTGTGGGAATTGAAAATAAGATTATAAATAAAAGTCTTCCTCTGACATCCAGAAAATGGACACTTTAGAATAAATTGCCACTGTTGATCAGGAAGATTGCCACCTCCCTTTTACATTAATGAGGCAAAGACTCTTCAAGGCCCTAATAGCAATATGTTGGAGGATGTCATTTCAATAGCTTCTTTCTTAATAAAGCTTGACCCTAATATTCCCTTTGCTGTCACTGGCTTTGTCCTAGCAGACACTGCCGTGATTTTTAGCTGCTAATCAAGAGGAAGGGGGGGGTGGGAGAAGAGCAAGTGGTGCAAAGAGCTGCAGAAGCCCCAGCAAAGGGGTTCTCCTGTCCCCAGCCGTGGTGGGAGCCTGGCTGGTGGCTGCTGGGGGACTCTGTGCTGGCAGGTGACAGCAAGAAGGGTCTGAGCCAGCACCAGAATCCCAGAATCTCACCAGGAACTGCTTTTCCAATGGTTTATGCTCAACCCAAAAGCCCAAATGTGAGTAGTGTGAGGAGTGGTTGAGGGATCTGGGGGCTCAGCCTGGAGAAAAGGAGGCTCAGAGGGGGTCTTCTGGTTCTCCAAAGCTCCCTGACAGGAGGAGACACCCAGGGGGGTCGGGCTCTGCTCCCAGGGAACAGGGACAGGAGGAGAGGAAACTGCATCAAACTGTGCCAGGGGAGGGTCAGGGTGGACACCAGGAGGAATTTCCTCATGGAAAGGGTGGTCAGGCCTTGGCAGGGGCTGCCCAGGGAGGTTTGGAGTCCCCATCCCTGGAGGTGTCCAAGGAATTCCTGGATGTGGCACTCAGTGCTCTGGGCTGGTGACAAGGTGGGGACTGGGCACAGGTTGGACTCGATGGTCTTGGAAGACTTTTCCAACCTGAATGACTCTGGAATTCTGCTAAAATGCCAGGGAGGGTTCAAGCCTGGGCCAATGTGGGCCCTGCAGGGACATTGACTCACGCCCAACTGCTGTGGCACTTCCCCTCCTCCTCTGCCTCTATGGCTCATCCTCTGCAGGTACTGCAGCCAGCTGATCCCAGGACTCACAAAAGTGTGGGCAGGCCTCATTTAGCAACCCATAAACACAAGTTAAAAGGGCATGGTGCTTGTTTCTGTAGAAACACTGCCTGAAAAATGGGGTTCCTCGTGTCTCCTGGTGGATCCCCTGCCCGTCACTCGCTGCATCAGTCGTGTCCTGGTGTGTTTGAAAGCAGAGTGTGACGTGATGTGACTGGTGCAGCAGGCAGGAGCTCACAGGGGGAGTTACTCTGCCAGGCATCCAGCCCCTTCTTTTTGTTAATCAGAGTTTGCAGAGTTTAAAAAGAGTTGAGTTTTGTACTGAGCGCTGTGGCAGGAGGGAGTTTTCGGAATTGTTAACAGAGAATCAGAGAATGCCAGACTGGGTTGGAAGAGACCTTAAGGATCATCCCATTCCACCCCCTGCCATGGGCAGGGACACCTTCCACAATCCCAGGCTGCTCCAGCCCCTGTCCAACTGGCCTTGGACACTTCCAGGGATGGGGCAGCCACAGCTTCTCTGGGCTGGAATGATGGGGGAGTGGGCAGAATTCATGACAAGCCCCCACCTGCGTGTTCCAAACTGCAGCACTGCCCCCACAGCTCCTGCACTCAGCCCCTGCCTTGGTCCAGCCCCAGCTGCAGCAGCTCTGGAAAGGAGAAGAATGCAAAAAATGCAGCAATCAGGGCGTGTTAAGCCCCCCAGAACTGCCTGCAAAATAACGCAGCCGGTTTTGAAGGCAGCCAGCACAGGGGTCACTCTGCCCCCACTGCAGTGCCCACGGCACAGGGACAAGGACAAGGACACATCCTGCCCCAGCTCCAGCATGGAATGTGGCAAGGAGGAGAAAGGCCATGAGGGGAGTCCTGAGAGTGTGGAGAACTGGAGTGAGAAACAAAGCTGGTTGCTAATAATCCGTGTTGGACACTTTGGGAGCTGCCCTCCCCTCCAAGGAGCAGGCACAGCAGTGGTGGCACTCACAGTGTGACACAGCCACGGCCACCCCAGGTCCCTGCAGTCCAGCCAGCCCTTGGGGCTGCTGTGCTGAGCTGGACACCCTGCCCAGCAGAGAGGGACAGTTCCCATCTGGTGTTCTGAAGGAATGGATGCTTTGGAACATTCCACAAACTAAACTGCTGCTGGGGCTTTGGTGCGTGGAGGAGGCCTTCATCTCTCAGGATTTCAAGAGGCTCCTGCTTTTAGGAAGTGAAATTTTAAACCTCAAAATGGCAGAAAAGCCCCATTTTCCCTGGAAATAATGGCAACAATTTTTTTTTCCTGGATTTGTACCAAGCTGGTTATATAAAAATGAGATAGCTTGGAAACATAGGGGGATGTGAAGTGTTTGCTTTTTCAGGTTCCTGATCTGAGCCTCTGCACACCCCCAGGCCCACTGTGTTGGGATGGGAGCTCAGGAGATTGCTGCTGGCAGGAAAACAGAAGGAAGTGTCCAAATTATAATTAGGCAAAAGTTTATTCTAGAAGCATGACCACGTGAGTTCCCTGCACCCCCTTCACCACCCCAGCGCTGCCCAAACCTCTCCTGTGCCTATTCCCAGCCCAGACCCCCAAGCAGCTGCTCCAGGAGGGACCTGGTGGAGCTGTGAGGGTTTTGGGGAGAGGAGCAGAGGGATGATGCATTCCATTTTTAATTGGGGCTTGAGAGCACGCAGGCAGCTGCCCACACAGGGATATAACCTGGATGTAACACGCAGACTGGTAAAAAGTTTCTGAGAAGGAAACATTATGACTTTCTGCCGCAGCTCACACTAAACACTCCCTCGGTGAAAAGCCCATGATTGGAAGATTCCTTATTTATTCTGATAAGTTATCATCAGTGTCACCGAGCCGAACATTTAGGCAGAACAGCTCCCTGCCCACACACTGTGTTTGCTGCTTAAAAATATTGCAAATAGCTCCGTGGCTTTAAATAAATAAATAGCTAATGAGTCACACCAATCGGAATTGAATGTCAAGCCGGAGGAAGCGCCTGCCTGGTGCCTACCCAGAAAGTTTGTTAATGTTTATTAACCACGTCGGTGCCGCTCCGCTGCCAGCGAGAGCCGTGGGGCAAGCCCTGCCCGCGGATCGGGAGCCACCGGAGGGGAAGGGGTTAAGGAGGGCTCGCTGGAGAGCACCTGGCAGGATAAATATTGTTTGTCTGCTCCCTGTGCGGGGCTGCAGCCCAGGGACGCGGTGGCAGGGGAGCCGTGCTCCCGAGATGGAAGGCACCAGCCTTTTCCTGGAACCGGGAACAGAGCCCTCTTTCTGCTCCTCCTGGAAAAGGAGGGATGCAGCCCAGGGAAAGGCACAGATGGCATCGCTGGGGGTTATTTTTGCAGCTGTTCTTGCAGCCCACACATGGCCTGTGCTGGGCAGTGGGATGGGGACAAGGCGCAGGGACAGGGCCACCCCCAAGGCAGCCTGCCACCCCCTCCTCACGGCCCTGAGCGTGGCAGTGGTGTCAGGAGGGTTCTGTGGGTGCTGGTGGTGCCTGGGTGTCCCAGCAAGGCTGGGGCTCGGGGCTGTGGTGCCAGTTCCAGAGAAAGCCACCCGCACGCCCAGCAGTGATTCACCAGAAATGTGAAAGAAATTCAGCTTGGTTGGTGTGCCAGGGAGTGAGTGGGCGCTGGGAGGTGGCACCATCCCTCTCCTTCATTCATCTCTTGCTGAGGGAGCTGCAGAGCTGCAGCTGAGCAGCACCGAGGCCCATGAGCCACGTTCCCCTGCCAGGAGCACGGGGATTTCCCTGGAGAAATCCAGCCCACCTAAGAACAAACCCCTTTGTACCAGCAATCAGCTGGAAACCCGGGCTCAGGAGTCATTTCCCAGCCTCAGTGAACTGCTGAGGCTTCCTGAGGGTGACCCATCTGAAGTCCAACCAGGGGCTGGAGTTTTTCAAAGGGAAGTCAGTTTGCTATTAGAAAAAATACTGAAAGGGTGGCCAAGCACTGGAGCAGGCTGCCCAGGGAAGGGATGGAGTTACCACCCCTGGAAATGCTCAGAAAATGAGTGGGCAGGCTCTATGGGATATGGTTTAGTAGGCATGGGGGTACTCAGCTGAAGGTTGGGCTTCATGCTCTTGGAAGTCTTTTCCAGCCTTGATGATTCCACGATTCTGTGAACTTAATTGTCAAAAAACCCCACCCTTTTCAGTCAAAACAGTTCAAAGGGAAAATGTTCAGAGAGTGCCATTTGCTGGCAGGTGGCTGGGTGCTCCCATGGCACGGGAGGAGCCAGGGCAGGGGCGAGGGGGGTCCAGGCCTGGCAGCCAGAGCCACAGCACAGAGCTGGCCCTGGCACCACGGGCTGCCCGCTGCTGGCAAAGCCACTCCAGCCTGGGGCTTCGGTGGGGGAGGCGGGGAAGGAATGGAAAAATCATCACACACATTGCACAGATGGAAAGAGTTTACAGCCCTCCTCACTTCCTCATCCTCGTGGTGTAAATTATACGGACAGATGTACAATCTGGGAAGTTGTCCAGATTTTCTTTTTTTTCCTTTTTTTTTTTTTTAATTACTTTTTTTAAGAAGAGGGATGCTAAAACAACACGAGCTGTGCCATGTCTAGTCCTTGGCTCTTGGCTATGGGAGAGGAGAGCAGCACTCCTGGCAAGTGGTGAATGATCCAGAAAAGCACGGAGCTCACCTGTGGCACCCTCCTGTAGTCCAGCCCCTCTCCAGCAGACAAGGGGGGCACTGCTCCCCTTGGAGGGAAGCAGGAGATGGAACTCCCTACTCCAGCAGGACCAAGCCCTGCAGGGGTCCCTGCCATGGTGCCGGGCTTCGTGGCTGCTTTCCTGCACTTGGATATAAGCAGCTCCTTGGATATTTACTCAGTTGCCAGGAATGAGAGGGAGGAGGTGGATGACAACATGTTTCCAGTGCTTTGCTTTGTGCAGAGATCCTCAAGGCAGCATGTGTGTGTCTGTGGAGGGCTCCGTGTGCTTCTCAGTGCTGCTTCCAAACAAGGATCAAGTCAATTTTCCAAAGCATATTCTCCCCCGTCAAACACTGCTCTCACTTTGGAGACTGTCCATGGCTTTGACACTCCTGTGGGTTTTCTACCCACATCCCTGTGCCAAAGATACCTTGGCGTGAGTGGCAGGTTGTGCTTGGCTCCTGCTGGAGGGAAGCAAAGCTGAGCACAGAGCCCTTGGGGCCGGGCTGGTCCCCAAGGCCCAGCTGGCAGCTGCCCTTGGCTTGGCCACCAGCAGGGGACAGGCTGGGAATGCAGCACCCCCCTATCCCCACAAGCCCCCCTTCTTGTGGCATGGCCACAGTCCCACAGCCTGCTTGGGGGACAGGCTCCTGCTTTCCGAGGGCTTTCATGGTCTCTGTCCCACTGGAGGCCTGGTGCCTTTCCAGATGCCTTCCAAAGAGAAATAAATAATTTGTACTGAAGAATAAACCCAGTAACTGTGATGAGAAATCCCCCCTGAGGCACAGGTGGGTCCAGCAGCCACCTTGGGGAAAAGCTTTGAGTGAGCAGCTCCTCACTGCCCAGCTGCCAGCCACGGTGCCACCAGCCCTGCCCAGCTGTCCCAGCACTGTGACACCCCGCTGGGCTCTGCTCCTGGCTCTGCAGGGATCCCCACAGAGCCCTTGGAGGCGGCACCGAGGGAGAAGGAACCCTCTGCAAGGTGGAGTGACACACCGGGGAGGGACACATCTGGCTGCTCTGCGAGGAGCCACCCTGGTTTGGGAATGAGTCACGGCGCAGAATCTTGCAGGTAATTAACGGGCTGGGCCGCAGAAGAGAATAAAGGCTCATTTACGCCTGGCTGCATCGGGGATCCAGGGCTGTTCGCGGGAATTCCCAAACGCTGCCCTGCTCTGCTTCTCTCTTCTTGGGGAGGGATTTTTATTCTAAACCTCCAGAGAAGCAGCGAGTGCTCCAGCCTCACGTTGGTCTCCTGTGACCGACTGCAGCGCCATGGAAAACATTTCCACGCTGCAGCCACAGTGTTCCCCCTCGGGTCCCTGCCCCTGGGACCTTTCCCAAAACCTGTGTTCCGAGCTGCAGCAGCTGCCAGCACCAAAGAAAACAAGTTGCTCCAAAGCCAGGAGTAAAATCCGAGGCATCTGTGTGCTTTACACTCTAAACAGGCACTGCCCTGCCACCTCCAACTCCGTACCAAATCACAAGCAACAGAGCAGAAAACCAAATTATTTTCAGCTGTTACACTGCTTAATTTAATATTTCCAATGAGCTCCTTTTCCTTCTCTTCAAGAATGAAATGCATATTTGTGCTGTGTCACAAAACATTAGATTTTGTCAAGGCAATTCATTTTTCAGTGGTAATTTGTAAGTGCACACCACACCACACACGGGCTGGGGAATTTTATGGCCTCTTGCAGAGGCAAGGAAAATAAGAAGCACTCAGAGCAACGATGAGAGCACGGAAAAAAAAAAAAAAAAAAAAGGAAAAGTGAGAAGAGGTGACAATAACAGACAGAGCATTCATCTCTCTCAGCCACACCAGGCTGGGGAAGCAGAGAATACCCAGGGAGTAAACACGGGCTCGGGTGCTCCGAGGCAAACCCCGGCGGCGGCGCTGGCGGGCGGGGAGCGCGTGTTTGCAAAGCGCTCCACAGAATTTCAAACACAGAATTTAATGGGGCATAAAACGGGCTAAATAACCTCATCAGCTTAATAATAAAGCAAATAAAAACCAGCCTGGTTTTTGGCTTGTTACGGCATGAGGGACTAGGGAAGAGGAGGGGGTTCTGTGGCGGCACAGGGAGCGTGGGTAGGGAGGATTGGCCCCTCTGGGGTGTCAGGGGGTGCCAGGTTCTGTTTGGATGCCCCCGATTCAGCTGGGTGGTGAGGATCCATCAGCCGGGCAGCCAGGGACATCCCAGGACAAGGAGGGATGGAGAGCTGTCATCCACCTGGGAGCTGTTGAAAGACGTGGCTGCAACAGCTCCAGACGTGCAGGGCAGCCTCCAGCTGCACCAGGTGGAGGTGCCAGGATTCCAACAACGGCCCATGAGCTCTGCCTTGGCCTCCAGCAGGGCTGGACTCAACTCTCCTCACCCCCAGTCAGCCCCACTGTGCTGCTGCTCCTGCTCCCAAACCGGGAGCGCTTCCCACCGAGTTCCTGTGGGTACTGGGAGCAGAAGCACCCGAGGATTGTCACTGGTGACCACAGCACAGTACCTGCGTGCTCCCCACAGCTCTGCAGGAGGGTCCCAGCAGGGCCGTCCCTCTGCCCCAGTCACCAGAGTCCAGCTGTTTCCCCTCCTGCAGACTCTCATTTGGTCCATGTGATCCCACAGACATCCCAGGTGAGGTCCTGGAGGCCAGACAGTCTTCAAGACAGCCTTGTCCAGTTCCTGGGAGGAAGGGTGCAATGAGGGAGGGTGATGCTGTAATTAAACTTCTGATTTAAAGGTGAATTGTATCACAACAGGCACAAAAGGAGACCTGATCCGCCGTTAGCTGTGCTGCACTCACAGGCAGCCAATTAATTAAACTGGCTTCAGGGACTTCCACAGGCCAGATGCAGCACCAGCAGGGAGGAATCCCTCCACAAAGCACACCTTGGCCTCCAGTCTTGTCCTGCATCTCCACTTTTCCCAGGAGAGCCAGGTACAGCACAGCCACAGCAGGGACAGGCTGCAGGTGCTGCTGCTCCTGGTGGTGCTGACAGCTCCTGTGCCAGGTTGCTCTGTCAGGATTAAACTGACACTTCAGTGTCAGGAGGAATTTTTTCCAAATCCAGCTCTCTGGCATCATTTTGGAGGCTGTGTTCCCACATCCAAGCTGAGCACACCAGAGCCCTGGGCTACTCTGCAGAGCCGGGCTGGCAGAGCCCTTCCCTGAGTGCCAGCACCGGCATCCGCCCTGCTCCTGGCACTGCCTTCATTCACCACCTCTATTTTGTATTTGCAACTAGTCTCGAGTTAATAGCAGGTATCCAGCCTGTCAGAGCCTGACATGTTGTGACAAACAGTGATGTGACAAGTCCTGAGTGATGCCACTAAACGGGATCTTACTGCAGCAGTGCCAGACAGGCAGCAGGATCGTGCAGGTTGGGACGAGGGCCCCCACCTCAGACAAAGAAATAAATGCCCTTTCAATGCCACCTGCCTTTGGGTGCTTTGCTTGCTCTTCTTGCCACCACCAAAGATCATCCAGAGGGGTTATCAAAAGTTTGGGAAGCTTCTGGCAAAGCTGGAGCTGCAGGACACAGCTGCCTGTGGCTGTGTCTCCCTCCTCCTCAGACAGGACCCTGAGAGGGGAGAGGTTTCAATGGGTTTTACCTCCCTGTGTTAGCTGGCACAGTGTAGGCACCTCAGCCCCAGCAGCAGTGCAGCCTGTTTGTGTCCCTGAAGCTCCACAAGGAAGGAAGGAACAAGATTTATAGCAGATTTTAAGGTTAATCAGGAAAATCTTGCAGGCAACTGACTGTATAAGCTGCTATTGCTAAAGCGTGATTTATAATGCTGAGGAGCGATTGGGAACAGCATGGACAGCCACAGGAGGAGAGACCCCATTCGGCAAAGCCAAACCCATTCTTGTGACTCAGTGGGGACTGGCACGGCCACAGCCTGGACACAATGTCCCCTGTGCCACAGTCCCAGCCCAGCAAGGAGTGAACACCCCTGGCAGCATCCTCACCCACCAGAGCCACAGGAGTGGGACCCCAGCCTGCCTGCAGGGAGGTGTGACCAGGCTGATGTGGAAAATTTCTGGAAAACTTCTGGAAAACCTCATTCTTGCACAGCACAAAACCACTCCTCTTTCCCCAAAGTGATATTTTGCTAGTAGTGAGGAACACAAAGTAGAGTTAAAACCAGGTTCAACCTTTATTCCTGTAGCAATTTTTAAATTATCTGTTGTGAGATTTAAAAAGTCTCAAATGATCTGTTTCACCCCAAACAATGGTTCTACCAAATTACACACAGCCTTCCTGCAGTAGGGTTTTCTTGCCTCCCTGAGAATTTCCCTGAAAAACCCTTCAGCTTCAGTTCCAGTTAAAGGGAAGCTGAGCACCCAAATCTCCATATCCTTGTGCAAATTGACTCTCTGTCCTCGCTGGCGCTGACAATTCCTGTCTCCTTACAGTTCAAACGCTTGTGGACACAGTGAATGTGCCGCGTGTAATTAATTACCTTAATGAGTTTAGTGACCTACCTGTGGATAGCCACAGCTAAACGCTTCCTTTAATAGCTTCTCCTCCTCCGGTGAGCCAGGGGAGGAGGGCTGGGGGAGAACAGGCATGCCAGGTGCAGTGGCTGCTTCCTCAGCATCTGGACACCACTGCAGCTCCTCCTCATCCCCGTTCCCCGGGGCTTTGGTGGCACTCTGGGGGTTTATCCTGGCCCAGCAGCTGTGGCCATGGGAATGGCTTTTTTGCTGCTCTTCTGCCGTGTTTAATTGCACCAATTTAAATTGGTCTTGGCCACTGTGGGGACATCGTGGCCAGGCCACAGCAAGGGGAAGAATTGGGGTGGTTACCAGTGCAGAAATTCATCACAGAATCACAGAATATGCTGAGTTAGGAAGGACCCACTGGGGTCATTGAGTAGGGTCTGGAGAAGCTCAGTCAGTATTTAAAACATATCTCCAAAATTACCCAAAAAAAAGAGAAATCCAGACGCAGTTCCTAAGCTGGCACAGGAGTTCTTGGGGAGCAGCCAGCAAGGGGACTCCACTAGTCACTGCCAGTGTTTATTTGCCTTACTTAAAAATATAAAGATTTTCTCTCCAGTTCTGGGCAGGGGAAAGGTTAATGAATTCCTTCAGAGCAAAGAGATCCTCAGCCCTCTCAGCGGAACAAGGTCAGAAATCAATGTCGGAGGTGGAGCAGGAAGGCCAGGTTGGAAAATAATGAAAAGGGAGGAAAAAATACATAAATAAAGAGGCAGAGAAAAAAAAAAATCATAAGCTAAACAAATGACAGAGTGACACTTGCTCAGCTCCCCACAAAGAATATTGAATTATTGTCTATAATTTGGACTATCGAACCTAAATTAGGGCCTCCAGACTCCAAAGTGCTGCATTGTGTGAGGGTCCAGGAAGGGTCAAACGCTCCTTTGGTTTGCTCGTTACTCGCTCTGATCCCGGGCTGTCATTAGCGGCAGCGGCGCCGCACAAAGCGCCTCACAAAGGCAGCGCACATCAATGGTGCTAATTAATTGGATTAATGGAAGGGCAGCACAAATTAGGTCTGGCTTGGATAATTTCAATGAAAACTGAATACCAATCCCCAAAGTCATTGGAATATGGATGAGGCAAATTGAGTTAAAATAGAGGAGACTGCTGCATTCATTAGCCCGCCCACCCTCTGAAGTAGTTGTTTAATATGCAAACTATTAATATGCAAATCAGCACAAATGAAAAAAGTGTGATTTTTTTTTTTTTTAACTCTGCCGAACGCAGGCAGCTGCCTGATGTGACAGAGCTGCGCTGCTCCACGCTGGCAGGGGACAGAGGGACCGGGAGCAAAGGGGATTTCATGGCAGAAATTCCCTTCCCGGGCTGCCCTCACTCAGCCAAGCGTGAACCAGAAGTAGGAGCATCTTCTCTGGGCACCCTGTGTCAGGGCTTCACCACCCTCACAGGGAACAGTTTCTTCCCAATATCCCATCGAACCCTGCCCTCTGGCAGTGGGAACCATTCCCTCTGTCCTGTCACTCCTGGCCCTTGCCCAAAATCCCTCTGCAGCTCCCTTGAAGCCTCTTTCATTACGGAGAGGTGATAAGGCAACTTTCTTTCTCTTTATAACTTCTCCCATGGGAGCCTCGAGGGAGCTGAGAGCTCTTCACTGAGTCAGAAAGTGAAAAAATGTTGGCTCCAGTTCACCCAGAGCCGCGGGGGCAGCGTGAGACCCCTGCTCACAGTTCGTGTAACCCAAACCAGCGCATGAACGCCTGAATCCATAAAGATTAGCAATAATTCCCAAACCACTTCTGGCTTCACGGTTCCAGCCCTGTAAATTACGGCTCTATTGTGGTGCTTTCCCAGCGCTGCAGTGCCAATGGCCACCCCCCGACAATTACAGAGCCAGTGCAAAACTTCTTACAAATCGTAATTATCCCTAAGAACTGTTTCCCTCTTCAGCCTCCCTTGCTTAGCGGGTGACCCCGCAATGTTGTGACAAATGCCTTGTTTGGAATTATTTTTCCATCTCTAGCTGTTCACCAAACACGCCAGGGTCTCGGGTTTTGGCTGATTTTCTTTCTTGTTTAAATCAGATAATAGGAGAGATTATCTCAGCCCATGTGGGTTCTTGTGCCCTGCACAGGTTAGGGTTTGCCCAGCTGCCACACAGGCACCTTCCCCTGGTGCTGCAGCACAGCCTCTATGGCAGTGTCACCACCGTGTCACTGTGCCGGGTTGTGGCCCAACAGCATTTTGTTTCAAGGGAGCAAACTGTCCTGTTGGCCCGGGAGGGACTGGGTGCCTGATTTACGGAGGACGCGTGAGCTTCCTCCACTCCAGAGACCTGTCCTGAGCTCCACTGGGCTGGGTCACAGCCAGCTGCATTTTTATGGTCCTAATGCCAAGCAGAGAGAAAGAATAGAGCCGCAGGAGAAGAGCTTGCATACAGTAGCAGAGAAATACTGCTGGCGATGGCAGCACCCCCTCCCACCCCTGGTACCCCCTCCCACCCCTGATAACCCCTCCCAGAGGAAGGGACTGCAATCCTTTGGTTTGTAGGTGTGGCCACGGCACCGGCTAATTTAACTTCACCTGTGTAAACTGATTCCCGGCCCTATTGGCTAATTGTGACCCCACCCCTCATTTAATGAGCCACGCCTGGCCAGCCCTGCTCCCTCCAAACACCTCCTGCCCCTCACAGCAGCCTCAGCAGGTGCCAGCCCTGAGTATCTGTGACCTGGCTGCTGCCAGAAGAGAAACTGGCAGGGCTGGGACAGGGACATTCTGCCCTGGCACAGGGGACACAGAATCAGAGTGGTTTGGGTTGGAAGGGACCTTAAAGACTGTCATATTTCAATTTCAACCCCCTGCCATGGGCAGGACACCTTCCATTACCTCAGGATGCTCCAAGCCCCATCCAAATTGACCTTGGATGCTTCCAGGGATGGGGCAGCCACAACATGCCACCAGCCCAGCCCTGCACAGGCCTCGTGGAAGTCAAATGAGAGCAAAGCGCCAGGAAACTTTAATGACACTGATTAAGAGTGCAGCCAGCCTTCCTTAATTAAAGTCCAATGGGTTCCTTGGGCAGAACGAGCCCATAGCCACGATTTTCTCAGTGAGCTCATTTGGTTTGTTTTTCTGTGCATAAGGGGATGTTGCTGCCATCCCTCCAGGAGCTGGCAGAGCCTCTGTGCTCTTGTCACCCTGTAACAGCTTCCTGGATTAATGATTCTGCAAAGGGCTAATTCTTAAGAGGGCAATGTCTTTTGCAGGCTGGTATTGATCTTTGTCAGCTTCCCCTTGAAAGAAAGAAAATATTGGCTTATTTACAAAAGGCAGCTTTTTGCTGCTGGCAAGTCAGTCTTGAGATCCATGGCTGCTCACGTCCCTCGGAAATTGGAAAGGCCGGGGGTAGTTCCTCGAGTGTCAAAATCCAAATCCTTGGAGTCCACCAGCCCCCACAGAGTGTCTGGGCTGGGAGGGGATGGGTCTGACTCTGAGCATGTGGATGGGGGACTGTGTGCTGTGGGAGCAGGGCCAGGAATGGGAGAGGGGCTGTAGGGGAGGCAGCCAGTAATTTCACAGCTGAAACATTGCTCCTCACCTTTGGGGTGGGTTCTGAAGCTGAAAAAAATTAACAAATTTTGACAGTAGGCATTAAATAGGGGGGGTTAATATATAAAAAAAAAGTATATGTTTATGTAACAGCAAAATAAAATTTATGGAAACATTCAACATTAAAAATGAAAAATAATCTAAACCCTGAGAAGTCATTCCAGCAGGCAGACAAGAAGATCCCTTTGGTAATCAGCACTCTGCAGAAATAGGAATGCTCCCTCCACCAACGTTCCTTTCTCTGGCAGAAGGCAGCCCTGGGCACAGATGGGCAGGGACAGTTCTCCACCCTACCAGGGGAGGTACGGGGTGCTCTGGGAGCAGCTGTGACTCAGCCCGGGGTTGGTGATTCTCATGCAGGTATTTGGGGGGTTTGCCTCAGAAGGCAGCTGAGAGAGCAGCTCCTCTGTGTGGGGCTCCATGGGCACCTGTGTGCACGTCCAGGTGTGAATGCACACACACAGCAGGGGTGTTTGCAGCTCAGCTAAAGAGGGAAACATGAATTATAACATGAAAAAGATACAGGAATACACAGGGCTGCAGGAGGCTGCCGGGGTGAGCCTGTGCCTGCTGCTCCCAGGGCTGCCCATCCTGCACCCCTCTCTGTGCCAGGGGTCTGGGACAGCCCAGGGATGGCAGGAGCTGGCACAGCCCCCTGGCACAGCCCCCAGACTGGGCTGTTTGCAGCTGCCCAGCCCCCAAATCATCACCCACCCCCTGCCTCACCCAGTGGGAGAGCCACTGTTCCCATTGCTGCTGCCTGCCTGGCACCTTGTGCCCAAAATCATCACCAAAGAACAGGAGGATGGTTTGTGTTGAAAGGAACCTTAGATTTAATCCAATTACACCCCCTGTCATGGGCAGGGACACCTTCCACTATCCCAGGTTGCTGCAAGCCCTGTCCAACCTGGCCTGGGACATTTCCAGGGATCCAGGGGCAGCCACAGCTTCTCTGGGCAACCTCCCACCCTCACAGGGAATTAGGATTCCTTCCTAATCTCTTATCTAAGCCTGCTGCTGTCAGCTTGATGTCCCAGAATTATTGCTGTGACCATTATGATCATGTTCAGGGCTGTGTCACCGAGCACTGAACTGGCCCAAACATTGATCCCTTCACATGTGACACGAAGTGACCACGATGTCCTGAGCAGATGCACTGGGGGTGCCTGTGCTCCCCACACTGCTGGGCACTCGTGCCAGCCAGTCTGTGGGCTCCTGGCTCTGCAGCCCCCATTCAGCACCGTGCTAAACAAACAATATTACACACTAAAGCAAAACAAAACAAAAAAAAAGTAAAAAGCTCTTCCACCCACTAACTCCTGCTGTGCAGAAGGTGCCAAATCAGATTACAGTGCACAGTTGCCACATTATCCTGTCTCGACTTCACTAACGCTCATTAAGCTTCTAAAATCCTTTTTATGGTGTTTATAACACCTCCAGAGGAGTTTACTGTGTAAATATTATTCTACCATTAAATCCTGCAACAAGGCAACCGTCAACAAGTGGAATTTGTAATGGGCCTGCCGAGAGGGCTCGGCTCGCAGGCTGCGGCGCCTGTGAAGTGAGGCCAACGAAAGCAGCCAAGAACACAGTACGGAGTGATAAAGCACTTCATTTTGATGCTTTAAATCTCCTACCACTTGGGCCTGCTTAATGTAACAGGCCCACTGAGACATTAGAGTTGGGCCTGGAGTCAAATAAGCTACAGGGAGCCACTTACTGAAAGCAGCCTTCCACACAGCGGCTGCATTAGCGGTTTAACCCGGCTAATCCGGCCCGGAGCTGCCGTGGGCCAGCAATGGGGCACAGCCCAGTGCCCCTGGGCAGCAGCTGCCCCTGGCCCTGCGTGGGGCTGGGACACACCCCAGGGAGAGGGTGGGTGTCCCTTGGCTGCTGGGATGCTCACATGGTCAGGGGGCAGAGGATGCTGTGGCTGCACCAACCAGACACCTCTCCGAGGTGTGGCCAGAGCGCCACAGCCCTTCTCCCTGCTGCCAGCCCCTCGTCACACCCAGCCAGCACAAAACATGCAAAGAGAAGAAGTGACCTGGGAAAAAGCAAAATCAGGGAATGTGAGTGGTGGGAGGGAAGGGTAGACAGTCCCTGAAGGTCCAGCGGGTCTCTGCTCCCAGCAGTGGGATGGGCACGGGGCAGGAACGTGTCCCTGTTCTCTTGCAAGAGCATCCAGCAGTTCACACCAGGCTAATCACCAATTCACTCTTGCTTCAGTGGCAGAAAATCAACCCAAAAATAAACATATAGAATGTCAGGGCAACGAGTGATTAAAAGGCTGTATGGGGACAAGGCTGAGAGTCAACTGAAATATTGTGTTTCATGCTAAGTTGTGGAACCCGTTTTCCTCAAGCTTTCCCTCCAAAACACAAAGGCAGAACCCCAAATTTGGCTTAACTGATAAAAGCCACTTCGTGATGAAAAATCTCAGTTTGAAAATGGCAGTCAGAGACGCTTTGAGGTTTTGGACAAAACCCAATCATCTCTCCCTTTTTTGGGCCAAAGACTCAGTCCAACTCAAGATGGAGTTTACAGATCACTTTGTTTCCTCCCAGAAGTGAATGTCCATCCCTACAAGGCATCTTTCCCTCACTGGGACTCACCAGAGCACCCACTGCCCGCCCCAGCCCCGGCCTCGGCGTGCCTTGGCACCCTGCACTTGTGTGGGAGCAAAGATGACCAAGTTTGGGAATGTTGCTCACTAACTTTTACCATGTGTGCTCCTGCTGCTGGGTCAGAGCTGGCGGCCAAGCCCCAGGCGGGCTCAGGTTGGCCTGGCTCCTCCTGGGACCCCTGAGCCTGGTGCCCCCGAGCCCCTCACTCCCCCCAGCCTTCTCCTTCACTCACCACACAGGAAGGAAAAGCATCCCTGGGAGCTGGAATCCAACAGCACCCTGCACAGCTGCTGCACGAATTCCAGGTTTCAAAGCAGTTTTTTGGAAGGAGAGCAGAGGCGGAGATTTTTAACTTGTGTGTAGAGGAAAGGGCTGGAAATCCTCGCTGCAGCTTAACTAAAACCTTTGAATTTTGACAAAATCGCTTGGATTTCATTTTGATTTTGACTTCAAGCAAAATAATTCATCATGCAAAATTAATATAGAAGACAATAGTAACAATGCAAAACACAAAACATAATGTGATAAATTATGAAACTATTGAAATACAGGCTGGTTCAGAATTAAAAATTGAAACGATTTGATATGAAAATGTCACACAGGATGCTACAGCCTTTCTGAATCTTTTTGCCAGTTTTTCTCCATCACAAAACTCTTCTGCAATCAGAGAGCACTGAGGTGCTGGGATGGGACAGAGCCATGGAGGAGTCTCAGCAATAAAACCCTGATATGACACCACAGTGAGGGGCCAGTCACAAATGCCTTCCTAATTAATATAAATTGTTTGGTTAGCCCTGATAAACACTGAACACCTGCTTGTGGAGAAAGACGAACGACAGCCCCACATTGCCAGCTCTGCCCATCCCAGCCTGGGGAGCAGCCTGGCCCTGGCATGCCTGGGGATGCTGGGGACACCAGGACCTGGGACCCTTCAGCTGCCACCATCATCCCTGTCCTCAGCAGGGTCTCTCCATGTTCCAAATGTTTCTTCTCCTGGATTTCATGGCACAGGGACCAACCAAACACAGCTCTGAAGAGGAGGGCACCCAAGGGCACAGAGGTGCTTCTGGCTGTGCCCAGGCCCTGGGCACTGGAGGATGGGTGGATGGATGGATGGATGGATGGATGGATGGATGGATGGATGGATGGATGGATGGATGGATGGATGGATGGATGGAT